>BGPR01035944.1:0-15736 GCA_013235015.1 Araneus ventricosus | reverse complement strand
TACCATTTTGTAGCTTTACAGATCTTCGGGTTTGCGTGAAAAAAAAAGTGAAGATTTATCTCAAAATGCGCATTTTTAAAGTGAATTTGTATAACTATAAAAGCTTTATTATTCTTAACCCATCAAGCTTTCTAAAAATAAGAATTAGAAAAGATACTACAGTAGAAATCCAGGAATCCGAACCTCAAGAATCCGAAATTTCGTGTTATCGAACATATATATATATATATATATATATATATATATATATATATATTTAATTTTCTGAATTTTTTTTTATTTAAAGAAGAAGGAAAAATGACAATTACGAATCAGAAACAAAGCCAATTTTTATTCCTAACTTAAAAGAAGTATTCGAATTGGTCTTTAAGAACGAATACAGTACAAACAAACTCAGATATCTTCTTTTTACCCTCAACTTGTTTGTCACCTTGCCTTGCGAATCGCCTCATGCTCTTTCTGTGTGCCTTCACTGAGCACCCCGAGTCAATATCCTACTGCATTTGATTTATCAACAGTATTTTACCGACTTTCCCGGATAATCCGAATACCCCGGAATCCGAACAAAAGCCAGCCCCTATTAGTTGGGATTCCCAGGGTTCTACTGTATTTGAATGAAATGAAATAAAACCCGAAAAATTATCCTCTCCAACACTTCCATGTATCCGAACTCAATACGGCAAGGTTTGTTTTTCTTAAGACGCGTTGGGGAAGCGGTAGCCTAGTGGTAAGGTCTCGGCTTCGGCGACGGTGGGCTCCAGGTTGGGAACCCTATACGACCGAAGATCCGCCGTGTTTGGGGCATGGCGCACGTTAAATATGGCGTGGGCCAAACGTCCTCCCACTGGTGTGGTGCACACAACACATCCCGACTCCGCCTACCCTATTAGGCCTAAGGCATTAAGCCGGAGGAGAAGAGAACCATCCGGCAGCAGCAGAAGAATGCAAGCCCCACGCGGATTTGTAAAAAAATTTTTAGATTTACACACTACACCCCGCAACATGTGTTCAAACTTCGAATATTCGAGGGTATATAATCAGTATTAAAGTCAGCAGTTTCTCTTACCTGCCAGATAACGACTCGAAGGCAACAATTAGAGATACTCCATGGCGAAAGCAACATATTGTTACAAAGCTATAAAGTTGTTTCCTTAAGATACTAATCTTGGCGACAAACTTGGCGACCATTTTGGCGACTTGGCGACAAAAGGAATTTTCTAGAAGGACCTCGAACTTTCAACCTATTTCTACTGCTTTCATGAACTTTCTAGAGATTACGCCACTTCCTACGTAGTGAAGTCACTTCCTGTTGAAAGGTATAAAAGCAAGCTCTCAAGCCAAGAAGAGTCAGTTGCAATTGGATCAGCAAGCAAGCTGGTGAGCTAACAAGAAACCTTTGAGCGTTGTATTGAGATTCATTGGTAGTCTCTGTTGTGAATTTTTACTAGTGCTGTGTTAATACTTGTGCTACGTTTCTTAGCTTGGAATATTTGTAAAATAAAGAGCTTTTAAATCCTGCTTATTGGATTGCATTCACGTACACCCACAAGACTATTTCGTTACAATATAAATTTATGACAGGTAAGAGAAGCTGAGAGTCCCGCATTCTTTGGGCGGTGGGAGAGGTCCAGACAACTCGACATTTGTTATGTTTTTCTGTTGTGATTTTAAAGTAAATTAATTTTGTGCTTTCATTTAATTTACAAGGCCGTGTACTCGAACTTCTACAAATTAAAATCAAGTATCGTTTAAATTTTTTAACTTTATTCTAACAACATTTCTAACTAATTACCTTCTGCAAGTTTTATATTATGTTGTTTTATAATTCTAAAAAAATACACCGTTTTTATACTTCTAAAAAAAATATGTTGCTTTTTAATTTAAAAAAATTTTGCATCCTATAATTATATAGTATTTAGATTGTGTTAGAAAAGTTTTTTTTTCTACTATTTTGAATAAAACTACTTTTAAATTTTAATTTTACTTTTTTTTATAGGCTATCTACTGAATCCAACTCTCTTGAAAGTGATCCGCAAATAAATATTTTGCTATTTCACTTTGAGAAAATTTGCGTCATGAAACTGTTTATACAGCGATTAAATTCAAATTAACACAAAAATATCTGGTTTCGGAAAAAGGGGGCTTCCCGACATTTCCCTTGCCTAAAGGCCCTTTTTACTTTCTCCTATACGAAGTATACAAAGAGAAAGTATTGTAATCGTCAAAAAATTCGAACTCGAGATTTTGACGGATCTCCACGTTTTAGACCTCCCTGAGTCCGAAAAACACGATTTTGGAATTATGTCTGTCTGTGTGTCTGTTTGTCTGTGAACACGATAACTCGAAAACTATGAGAGCTACGGGGATAAAATATTGGTATGTGGTCCTTAACCACTTAACTGAATAGTTTTCTTTGCTATCTAATAAGATTACCCCTCCTGTTTTGGAAAGGGGCTGTCGTTTTCATTCATCTAAGAAAGCATAGGATACTTCAGATGTTTATGGATCCTACATATCCTTTGTGTCAAATTATAAAGCTAATTAATGATTCAATTTTGGTTTATAAGACTAAAATTTCGATAATTCGATGCACGAGTATTCTCGGGCTGTTAAGTTAAGTGGTTAAACATAATTTGTAGTTTTCTATCAAATTTTGGACAGAATCCGTCAACGGGAAGTCCGTCTATCTGTCTGCCCTCAGTCATGCGAACACTATAACTCAAAAACTTGAATAGCTTGATGGATAAAATTTCGTACACAGTTTTATCATTACAAATGTAGGTCCGTATAAAATTTTGGGCCAAATCCGTCAAAGGGTTGACTGTCTGTCGGTCCGTATAATTTACTTTTGAAGAGAATCCGTTATCTCCACACGCATGCGTACTGGAAGAACGGAACGGAATTTCATTACGGAGTAGCGAATTACGTCAGTTTGTCCTTGAGCCGGCAAGAGAGGAAAATCGTTACGCATCTCTTTGAAATTCTTTACCTAGATATTTTTCAATCACTCTAATGAAAAACCTTCTGGTAGTCATTGGATTCTGGGTAACAATAGGTTCGAATTTTTTTAGCCGCGCGGGGGAAGGGAAAACGGCACCTTTTTGGGGAAGTATACGAGAAAGTTTAGGGGAGAACACTCTCGCTGGTTATTTTTCAAGTCAGATTCAAAAGTAGTTTTTTTTTTTTTTTTTTTTTTTTTTTTTTGCAATTTTTAGAAAAAATCGGTAAGTTTGTTCAATTATTTACCAATTCATTTACTTGCATTTTACAAATATAGCAGTAAATGCCATTGTAAGACTATGTGCTTTTTTCGAATTTCGCATAATTTTAGATTTCGATAGTTCTTTTTGTATTATTATGACTTCTTTCTAAATAGGGACGCTAGGCCTAGGAGAGCACTAAAACATAGATTTTTAAGACAGGGATAGGTTGTCATATTTATCAAGCATTGATACGGGGCGTTTAAGTGCTAAATAAATAAAACATGAAAAAAGTGGGTAGGTAATGGTTTATTTTACGCTGATAAAAAATCAATAAAGTTTAACCAATCTAATAAAATGATTACGTAGAGAAATAAACCAGCGGGAGTTTTCTCCCCTAAACATTCTCGTATACTTCTCGAAAATGGTGCTGTTTCCCCTCCTCCCGCGTGGATAAAAAAATTCGATCCTATTGTAACCCAGGATCCAATGACTATCAGAAAATATTTAGGTAAAGAATCAAATTCAAAGAGATGCGTTCCGATTAAATACGTACCGATTTCTACTCTTGCTGGCTCAAGGACAAGTCACATAATCCTTCTGCGTGCACAGATTGCTACCAGTATTTATGCGCATGGAGAATCGGATGAAAAAAAAAGCGCCAAGCAGGAGTCAATAAATATCGTGCACAGAAGATTGCGTCCAGTACGCATACGCGTGGAGATAGCGGGTTCGTTGGAGATGCGATTATACAGACCGACAGACCATCAACCCTTCGACGGATTTGGCCCAAAATTTGATACAAACCTACATTCATGACGACAAAACCGTGTACCAAATGTTATCCATCTAGCTATTCCAGTTTTTGAGTTATAGTGTTCACATGACAGACAGACAGATTTCCTGTCGACCGATTTTTTCGAAAATTTGATAGATACCTACAAATTATGTGTAAAGATCAAATACCAAATTTCATCCCCGTAGCTCTCATAGTTTTCGAGTTATCGTGTTCACAGACAGACATAATTCCAAAATTGTGTTTTTCGGACTCAGGGAGGTCTAAAACGTGGAGATTCGTCAACATCTCGAGTTCGAATGTTTTGACGATTACAATACTTCCTCTTTGTTTACTTCGTATACCAGAAAGTAAAAAAAAAAAAAAAAAAATTTTAATATATATTTTTATTCAGTCGGGCACCGAACACCTCCGAAGGCCGGCCCTTGCTCCATTTATCCGTTGCTGCCGAGTTGTTTGTTTGTGTATGGGTTCAGCCGAATCCAAGGATTCCGTCTTTATGGTCGGCGATCCGAGAGTCATTTAATAATTTGCGGAGTTCACCCTTGGGCGTGGCGGGTGAAATCATTCCCAATTGAACGGGCTTCCGCTAGGTTCCGAGAAGTGCCGTTTAACTCTCATTGAAGGGATCGCTCGTGAACCTTGCTGGGAGAACGAGTTCCTCCGGACGGAATGAAACTTTCACTCAGTATTCTCTCTTCGACTTGCTTGTACAATGAAACGTGCATATAACAAATCAATTTTATACCGATAAACCCTGCGTACAACGATATTTTCTTTCGCTCCTCCTCAATTCTTATTTACTCAATGTATTTTGAACCTGCCTACAACGATAATAACTTTTTAGATGCACCTGTCTATAACGATCATTTTACCTCTTCAAAAAGCTGATACAATGCAATCCCGATTTTTACTTTCTCGTATACGAAGTGTACAAAGAGAAAGTATTGTAATCGTAAAAAAATTCGAACTCAAGATTTTGACGAATCTCCACGTTTTAGACCTCCCTGAGTCCGAAAAACACAATTTTGGAATTAGGTCTGTATGTCTGTGTGTCTGTCTGTGAACAGGATAACTCGAAAACTATGAGAGATACGGGGATGAAATTTGGTATATGATCTTACACATAATTTGTAGGTTTCTATCAAATTTTGGACGAAATCCGTCTACGGGAAGTCTGCCTGTCTGTCTGTCCGCGGTCATGCGAACACTATAACTCAAAATCTTGAATAGCTAGATGGATAAAATTTGGTAAACAGTTTTATCATCATGATTGTATGTCTGTATAAAATTTTGGGCCAAATCCGTCAAAGTGTTGACTGTCTGTCGGTCTGTATAATTTACTTTTGAAAAGAATCCGTTATCTCCATACGCATGCGTACTGGAAGCAATCTTCTGTGCACGCGAAAGGAACGGAATGGAATTTCATTACGGAGTAGCGAATTACGTCCGTTTGTCCTTGAGCCGGTAAGAGCGGAAAATCGGTACGCATCTCTTTGAATTTGATTCGTTACCTAGATAATTTTCAATGACTATAATGAAAAACCTGATAGTCATTGGATTCTGGGTAGCAGTAGGTTCGAATTTTTTTAGCTACTCGGGGGAAGGGGAAACGGCACCTTTTTGGGGAAGTATACGAGAAAGTTTAGGGGAGAACACTCCCGCTTTTTCGTATACGAAGTATACAGAGAGAAAGTATTGTAATCTTCAAAAAATTCGAAGACTAGATTTTGACGAATCTCCACGTTTTAGACCTCCCTGAGTCCGAAAAACTCAATTTTGGAATTATGTCTGTCTGTGAACACGATAACTCAAAAACTATTAAAGCTACTGGGATGAGATTTGGTATGTGATCTTGACACGCCATTTATAGGTTCCTATCAAATTTTGGACAAAATCCGTCCACGGGAAGTATGTCTGTATGTCCGTGTTAATGTGAACGCAATAACTCACAAACTTAAATAGCTAAGTGGATAAAATTTGGTACACATTTTTATCATCAGGAATGTAGGTTTGCATCAAATTTTGAACCAAATGCGTCAAAGGGTTGACTGTCTGTCGGTCTGTATAATCGCATACTTATAAAAATTATATCTCATAAACCCTTTCGCTTAGATAAATAAAAATTGGTATGGCGGCTGCTAACATTAATTATAGATCTGTGCCCAAATTTCGATTCAATCGGTTAAAAAAAAGGCGCTCAAATTTCATAATTAATTTTTCTTATCCGATTCCTCATACCCATGCGTATTGGTAGCAATCTCTGTGCTACCAATACGCATGGGTATGGAGAACGGAAGGATTACGTCACTTTGTCCTTGAGCCGGCAAGAGTGGAAGTGTGTGATAGACGCGTTTTAATCGGTACGCATCTCTGAATTTGATTCTTTACCTAAATATTTTACAATCACTATATTCTAAAATGAAAAAATCTTCTGATAGTCATTGAATTCTGGATTACAGTAGGTTCGAATTTTTTTATATAGGCGGGGGGGGAACAGCACCTTTTTGGGGAAGTATAAGAGAAAGTTTAGGGGTGACCACGCCCTCTGGTTAAGTCAAATATGAAGAGGGTTGAGAAATAATAGAACCCTAGCTACGCCACTGCGGGGAGGAAAAATTACATGATTGCCCGGTGCCAGCTGAGAGAGGGGGTTGTCTACTTTAACCTCCAGTGCAAGTGTGTTCTGCGCGCAGTGGCGAAGTGACTGGGAGGCAGGGGCGTACGGATTTGGGGGGCGCCAGTCTTAGAAGACAATGGAATGAAAATATAAGTACGTATTTGCAATTTTTTTTCCCCCGTGGGCTGAGGGGGGGGCGAAAAATATTTTGCCCCGGGCCAAACTTCCCCTCGTTACGCCACTTTTGACGCCCTTGCTGAATCAGTGGCTTCGGGACCGGCAGGCAAAGGTGGTCTTGTTACAAAGATTTAATGTGGCTTTCCTGCCTCGCTAGTCTTACAGTTGGAGAGGGAGTTTTACAGGGGTAAGCATGGAGTGACGGGCAGAGGCCATTCCGGGACCCCGACCTCGGCAACAAACTTGGCGACAAATCGAAGAAACCCAAAAATGCTATTACTTTCTCGATATTTCTTTACGGGCAGAGATCTAGGTTTTTCCTGAAAATTCTATGTGACATCACAGCCTATTGGGCGGGAGTATAAAAAGACCGCGCTTGGATCACAGGTTGTTGTTGATCGACTGGAACGACTTTGGAGTTTCGTCTGCAGAGCGAGTTAGGAAGCCTGTGAGCTGAGCGCTATTGAACGTGATGTTATTGTCGTTGTTAGTGATTTGCTGACTGTTTATGTTGCTAAATCTGAAAGTACTGAACTGTTATTACCTGTGAATTGTTGTTTATTTACATTGCTAATCTGTGTAAGATCTATTGTTCCTGTTACCTGTGCTACGTGTTTTCCTGCAAATTTGTGAATAAACCTTAATTCTCCATTATCCTGCATGTTGGGCTGTTTACACGATACACCCACAGAACGATTTTTGTTACAGTATAAATGTCCTGGAGTTGGTTTTAAGGGGCATTATTGAGACAAAACATTATTGCGTTGATGCCATTTTTACTTTCTCGTATACGAAGTATACAAAGAGAAAGTATCGTAATCGTCAAAAAATTCGAACTCGAGATTTTGATGAATCTCCACGTTTTAACCTCCCTGAGTCCGAAAAACACAATTTTGGAATTATGTCTGTGTGTCTGTGAACACGATAACTCGAACACTATTAGAGATAAAGGGATGAAATTTGGTATGTAGTCTTTAAACATAATTTGTAGGTTTCTATCGAATTTTGGACAAAAGCCGTCAGCGGGAAGTCTGTCTGTCTGTATGTCCGTGGTCATGCGAACGCTATAATTCAAAAACTTGAATAGCTAGGTGGATAAAATTTCGTACACAGTTTTATCGTCATGAATGTAGGTCCCTATAAAATTTTGGGCCAAATCCGTCAAAAGGTTGACTGTCTGCTGGTCTGGTTAAGCGCATCTCCAACGCGTCCGTTATCTCCACACGCATGCGTATTGGACGCAATCTTCTGTGCACGATATTTATTGACTCCTGCTTGGCGCTTTTTTTCCATCCGATTCTCTATGCGCATGCGTACTTGGTAGCAATCTGTGCACGCGGAAGGATTGTCCTTGAACCAAGAAAGAGTAGAAATCGGTATTCATTTAATCGGAACGAATCTCTTCGAATTTGATTTTTTACCTAAATATTTTCTGAGAGTCATTGGATCCTGGGTTAGAATAGGTTCGAATTTTTTTATCCTCGCGGGGGGAGGGGAAACAGCACCTTTTTCGAGAAGTATACGAGAAAATTTAGGGAAGGCCATTCCCGCTGGTTTCAAACGAAATGTGATGAGGGCGTGTAATAATAAAACCATGCCGCTGACACTACTTATGCTTGTTAAACCACTGGTATAAAGCAGAGTCGCGAGTTGAAAAAAGTTTTATCCATTAATGGCCACCGTCCCTTTTCATGGACGCTTCTTAAAATGTACGAAAAACTCACAGCAATTATTTTTTAAACATAAATTTCACAAAAAAAAGTATTTTTGAGTATTCGTTTCTTCTGTATTCAATCGCTGGTAGCACATATCAAGTGTTCGGTTGATAATGTAGCCTTTTTTATTTTCAAATCAGACTCGAAAACTTTTTTTTTTTGCAATGTGAAAAAGAAAAAGTAAGTAAATAAGTAAACGGTAATTATTTTTCAATTAATTTGCTTGCATTTAAAAATATATCGGTGAATACAATTGGAAGAATGCTTCTGTTTTGAAATTTTATAGAATTTTAGATTTCGATAGTTTTTTTTTTTTTTTGCATTAATAGGACTTAACCCTTTCGCGTTCATTGGTTTCGCAGTGAAACCACACATTGAACATTTTTTTATTGCGCATGGGCGAAACGTAGCGTAATATTTCTTTCATAACTTAAGAGCCGGATATATAGGCCAACTTATATAAAAATTCCAGTACAATACCGTTAGTATTCACAAAGATATCGGAATTGCAAGAGCTAAATTGCTTTCGATCTCCAAGAGAAACAAAATGATGAGGGTTCTTGCGCAAACTGATATTTATTAAAACTGAATCTTCGAAAGTGATATTGAATTTTATGAAGGTGGAATATCCTGAATACTCACATATACTTATAAATTAAATACATAATTTAAATTGCATTTCGACAATAACTTATTCGGGGGAAAAATAGCTCACTACCGTTTATTGGTTTCACTGTGAAACCGCAAATTTCTTGAAAATAAAAAAATACTAATTTTTTCCCCTTTACATATTTATGATCAGCTACATGTCTAATACCCATTTTTGAAATAAATTTAATAATTTTCAAAACGAAACATGCAATGAGCTTGACAGGGTTAACTTAAATACCTAAATAGGGACTCTTGGCTTAGGAAAGCACTAAAACATTAATTTTTCAGGCAATATTTTTTTAGTAATTTTCCAGAAGATTTCACGACAATCAATATACAAAATATTATTGAAAAAATGCGACTTGGGCCTTAATGGGAGCCGCAGATCACTTTTACAATGCACATTTTTCGTGAATTCGCATACCAATTCCATGATACACTCCTTTTATCAAAAATACATCTCTTCCTTTCATCAAAAGTACCTCGCATAAAAAAAATAGCATTTTAGAGCAAAATTCGAAGGCCATTTTTGCCATTCGAACACATAACTGCTCCTGAGCTACGTGATGTGCCTTCCCATGCAAACGGGACTTTTTTTATTTCCCTAATTGGGGAAATCGTTTGGCCGTTTAATGGAGGAAAAGAACTTTTGTTTTGGCGTGGAATTTTTATTCCTCTCGGTGCCCCCATGCGCTGTAATTGTTTTGATATCGGCGCATTTTTTGTGCCATTGTTATGCGCTATTGTTTATTTTGAGAAGGGCCTGCGTGGATTCGGTTTTCTCAAAGAGAATGGAATGTTCAGAATTTCTGTGTTGGGCGTGACTCGGGGCTTTTACCGCAAAATCGTTTTCAATTTGCGGTGGCAATTTTCGAGCCTCTTTCTGTCAATGAAGCGCCGGGGAATTTTTATGGGATTCGAGGTGTAGAGGTTTGAATTGTTTTGTTCATCTTTAGTTGTCCGATTTCCCATTTTTTTTACCAAAATGAAGTGATCGTTTTTTTTAATAAAAAAAATCGAGGAATCCACTATTTTTATTCATTTCGCAAACTCCGGAAACGTTCGAAATTAAACTCATTGGTCTTAAATTGTACAGAGTGTTTTTATAAAAGAGGGCCAAAGTGTAAGAATGTATCAGTTATACAGGATACATCAGTTAAAAGAATACACCAGATGAAATGATCGAGACAAATCGAATAGAAAACAAACTTTCACATTAAGTGAAAGACTATTTTAGATCATTTCAATAACCGCCTCGAGGAAGAGTAGATGATGAAATTCAAAACTTCATAACTCGAACCTAAAATCGAGCCCATCTTTTGATAGCTGATTTTTCCGGTTTTTTACCCGGTTATTGGATTTAAAATAAATAACCGGTTATTACCGGGACAAAACAATAACCGAAACAAAAAAAAAAACGATTTTCGGTTTAAAACGGTAGATTTTCCCCATCCCTATTCTGTATGCCTGGCCTACCCTTTCATTTCGGACGCGTTCTTTTGAAACACTCTGTATATTAAGGCTAAGTATATGTATACCGAGAATGCGTTGAGCCTTTGACACCAGGTACGAATCACAAATTATTGCGTATTGGAGTGTACCTTTCCTGTCCAAACTGTGTTATGCCAAAGGCTGGGGCGGTATTAACTTCACTTCTTGGGGCCCCTGGTGCTAAATTTCTTGGAATACCTTTGAAATATGACACATAAGTGCATGCATATTTCCACTTTTTAATTATCATGATTTGATACAGTATAATTTTGTATACTTTTAATCATTATAATTATATTTTTATGAAATGAACTATAATATTGTTGAATGTTTATAACTAGCTTAATTAATCTTTTTCGATAACTGAGACTCTTTTAATTTTGCAAATTTATGGCTTAATTACACGTACTTTAACGCTATCGAAATAAGTTAAGGATTCGTTGTATCTAAGAAAATGTAGTTGACTCTATATTAGCAAAATTATTTCGTGCATTTCTATTGAACAAATGCATACATT
This sequence comes from Araneus ventricosus, assembly GCA_013235015.1. Lineage (NCBI taxonomy): Eukaryota > Metazoa > Arthropoda > Arachnida > Araneae > Araneidae > Araneus > Araneus ventricosus. The sequence continues at coordinate 4,569 of BGPR01035944.1, read as the reverse complement.
TCTACACACCATTTAACGAGTTCTAAAGTTGAAAAAGAGAGTTAATTTAATACTAAATAGGGAAATATTTAATTTTATCCATTGCAAACTTCGATATGTTGACTTTATTAAAAAAGGAAAAACAGAGTTCTATTTCCTGGTATCGGTTCAGTTGATTGAGGCCCGATTACTTATTTGGACGTGTTTTCTGTTTTGTTTATTTTGGATTCACAGACCGTTTTCCGGTAACCCTCCCATTTAAGCGATCGCCAAATCCACTTGGGTGCTGTATCAAGCGCCAAGTTTGAACCAGTTCTTCAGTACACAAAATGTTGTATTCCGAGTTCTTTGTGTTCGTTTAATTCTTTTTTTAAAAAATATCTAAATTCCAAATGGAACGACTGTAATTAGATAAATCGTTTGGTTTAAAATTTAATGGCCATTGATTATTCTAAATCTTCTGGTTTAAAACATGTCTTAAACAAGACTAAAGACGCCAGACAAGACTTAGAAGGTGCCAAAAAGAGCGATCACGAAGAATTATGGCATCCTTTCCACAAAATGAGAATCTTATTTTAAATAAACATTGAGAGCTACAGCAATAGGTACATCAAATTATTTTAATATTTTCAACTGTAATAATTGATTAAATTTAACAAAAATTATTTTAATATTAATTGAAATTAAATTAAAATTAACTCAAATTAAATTGAAAATATTTTATTAATATTTTCAACGTATTCTTAAGCCATAATATTAAATTCTACTTTAAACATTAACATCTTCAAACAAAGTGTGGAAATTTTTAAGATTCCCATTGATGAAGCATTACACTGGAAGTCGGGCGGTGAGGCGGAAGTTCTACATTACTCCAAATAAAGAAAACAGAAAACTCGTCCACACGAGAACGTAGACGTTCTAATGCGTATGACAAAGCCAAAGAAGAGAACTCTCCCGCTGGTTCTACATTTCAAATCTGAAGAACAATAAGAAAATGTTTAGAGACGTTGAAAAACAGATGAAGAATGTTGAAAAACTTTAATGGAGGTTGGAGCCTACAGCATAAAGAATGTCGAGTTTGCATAATACAGTTGATTTGCTTTTTGCGTTTCTCGGCTGCCGTAATTGGACAATGAACGCGGGGACAGCTAGGTAAACACGCATTACGCAAATAGGCTGTTTGGAAGGCTTCGTAGATACATCCACAGTGTTGTTTCTTCAAAAAAGAGTGCATTCTGCAAATATTTTGTCTTGAAAGTGGAAAGGGGAGAAAACGTAAACACAGACTTTTGTGTTTTTGAAGGGCATTTGTGTTTTTAGATGCCGTTTTTAAGATTTGAAATAACTTCCAGTAGCGATTGGGGGAGAAGGGGGTATAGATGCCCAGGAAGCCATTGAGACAAACTATTACTGCTTTTATGCCACATTACTCTTTTTGGGCCATTAATGACGACTGGGGTAATTAAAAAACATATTATTCTCATGGCGTCACTTACTTTCGCCACGCCACTGGCCATGATCACAAACGTTAACTGCCTTATGCCACATTTTAAAGCGAAATACGATGATGGGGTATACAAATAATATACTATATTCCGGGCGCCATTTACGCTTTTTGGGCCATTAATGACGACTGGGGTAATTAAAAAACATATTATTCTCATGGCGCCACTTACTTTCGCCACGCCACTGGCCATGATCACAAACGTTAACTGCCTTATGCCACATTTTAAAGCGAAATACGATGATGGGGTATACAAATAATATACTATATTCCAGGCGCCATTTACTCTTTTTGGCCATTAATGACGACTGGGGTAATTAAAAAACATATTATTCCCATAGCGCCACTTACCCTCTCTACGCCACTGACCATGATGACAGAACGTTTGTGAGTTGGGCAATTTTTAACGTTAAACATGATTAGGGGCGAAAAAATGCCACGCGCCGGGAGCCTTTTACACAAGCTACACCACTAATGATGATTGGGGGGATGGGAGGCGAAAAAATCATATTATGACATGGGCGCCATTTACCCAAGCTACGCCCATGATCACTTCGATGTTGTGTGAGAAATCTGCGTTATTTTAAAATACTGCGAACAGCAAAAGATGATATGTTTCGTAGCACTGTGAAGAAAATCGAATATGTATTTCAAGCTGGGTATTCACGGTGAAACCGCTCCACGCAGTTTCGATCGCACCGTTCCAAAACGCGTCGTCAATGCGAAAATCCGCTGAGAATCGGCGTAGTGAGGTCGAAAAGTTTGGATTTTCAACTTCGTTCATTAAACGGTTCATTCACCGTTGTTCAATTCCGAGATTTTTGGAACACTGGAAGGAAAAACCTTTCGTCAATGTGAGGAACCGATGAAAACAGGCGCAAAATGGATTGGATGTTTGGAATTCCGAATAGTTTGAAGTCTGATTATAATGGCCGGATGGCTTTTTGCGGACCTCGCAGCGAGGGTAGAGGGAGAACAAAGGTTATGCCTAGATTGGGACCCTGCGACGAGACTAGATCACGTTGAAAGTAAAATCGGAAATCCGCCGCGTTTGGGGGGAGGAGGAGAAGGAAGATAGGCTCGCTTTTAGGTTCGCTTAGACTGAAATTTACCAAGTTATGAAGCTTTGAATTTTATCGTTTTAGGCCAGTCAACGACAATATGCCAAACCGCGAGATTAATATACCTCCAGAGCGGGAAATAAATCGAAGCTGGAGTTTAAGAAAAACGATTTTGGAATATATTAATTTAGTACTAAGATTTTAAAATATATAATATTAGAATTTAAAGTAAGATTATATATATATATATATTTGGCTATTGAGTTATTTGTTTCAGATTTATTACATAGATGGCGCCAGGATCTTTCATGTGAAAATTTCCTTTTTAATAGACATTTTTAACTATTTTCTAATATTTTCTAGATAACTAAATGTATTACATTTTTTAATATGGTTTTGAGAATTTTAATATAGATATCTTACTAATTCATGATATCAAAAATTAATTATATTATTTGCTCAATTATGCTGATTCATGGTAAGAATTTTGGTTGTGGCAACATGTGATGTCAATGTGCGTGGCGGGTTATATTGAAAGAGATGGATTCTGGTAAGTTTAAGAGGAGACACAGATTAGTTTATGTTTAATGAAAAGTATGGATATTTTATTGAATTATATATTTACTGTCTTTAGTGCAATATAATGTTATTTACATATTTTTTATCCTGAATTTTAGGCGTTTCTATACAGTTATGTTTTATTGTTAGGGTTAGTATAAGACTTTTCTTTCTAAATTCTTTCATTTTAGGGTGAATTACCCTGTTTGTTTTTTCAACAACAATAGTAACAGGGATGGTTTATACAGCAAAATTAATTTAACCTGGCTAAAGCTTGTCCACAGCCAAGCTGCTATATTAATTGTTGAAAACTCCATTTACTTGGATTGCCTATTTCATTATTTTTAATAACAACAGTGTTCTTTCACTTGTTGACATATAATGCTTAAATTTGATTTTTTTGTTTATGGTATCTTTAGTAATTTCAATTTATTAGATTTTATTTAAAATTGATGTACTGTTCAAATAATGACTTTTTAGTATAGGATTTGATTCTTGATATGTTTTGTTTACTTTATTTCTGTATGATTATATACTAGTTATATTTGGATTTATATTATATATATATATATATATATATCATTGAAAATAGAGGTTCAGCTTTTCGTTTTGAAATGTTTTACGTTTCATTTATTTTCCTTGGAAACTGGTGGGGAAGGAAGTGGAAACTGTGAAATTTGAACATTGCTGGCGAGATCTCAGATTTCCACTGGAGCAGCTTCGCCTTTGTTTGGCCGATTTCGCTGTTGTATAAATGGAATTCGGGAAACTGTATAGGGCTGGGGAAGGGGGAGAGAGGCACAGGTGGTTGTTGGAAAAACTGGGTCAAGGGTTCTCATTCCTTCCCTTCCGTTAAACGGGATTGAAATGGAATTGGTGTTAAAGGTCCCTGGGTTTAATTTCACACACATGCATACAAAAACGGGGGGTGGAGAAAAGAAAGATAAGCTTCTGATTCTCACATTTCGACTCATTGAACTCAACAAATGACTTTCTTGTTAAAATTGTAATGCAAAAATCTTCGATGATGTAAAATGCTTGCTTCTGTGTATTTTGAAATTTATAAATTTTGATATAGTCTAAATTTATAATATTTTAAGATGTTTTGCATTCGTGGCTTCAATTTTCTTGAATTTCCGAAATTCTTGAATTGAATTCCTTCGAATTACAAAAATTTAGTGGTTACATAACTTATGCTTTCAAATATTGATACAAATGGTTTATTTTCTCTCTGTATTACTAGTTATGCTCATGCTCTACATGCTCAGTTTTAACGTGACGCATACTCTTTAGGCGCGCATTCTTTCTGCAAAGGGCGAAATGTAGCGTTAAACACAGAATGCAACACTCTACAGGTCAGAGTTGGACCTGGAACTACGAAATTTGGAACGTCGTTACTTCTTGGGTAATATTTTCTCACTAAATAGGCGCGCATTCTTTCTGCAAAGGGCGAAATGTAGCGTTAAA
>BGPR01035943.1:0-15737 GCA_013235015.1 Araneus ventricosus | reverse complement strand
CTAAGTATAATTGGAGTTCACATATTCTTTATTCTAATAATTAAGTTGTAATCTCCATCGAGCTCTTTTTTAAATCCAGAGAAGGTTTAACTTATTTTTTATTTTACTGTTTTTTGTATTAAGCTAAGTATTATTAATGAATTCACTTATTTTTTATGATTGCATTTAAAATTCTGCATATTCGTATTTAATTACCATATAAGATTGGAAATGCCAGTGTGATAAAAAAAGTAATAACAGTTCATCTGTTCTTTCAGCCTGTACTATTTAATGTTCAAAACGGATCTAATATTTAACCCTCTGATTCCTAAGGCCCTTGAAATAGAGGGTCCTCAAAATACGGGAAAGTCCGAGCTTCTCTATCAAAGATGAGGAAAATTCACTTTCCCCCATAAAAACCACAATGACAGCTGACATTGTCCGAATTGTAAGAAACCTCCCCTCTTCCCCAAACACGTCGGGGAGAGCCACTCTAACGAAGAAAGCACGCCCGCGAGTGTGAAATCAATCACACTTAACGAAAGGGGGTGGAAATTTCAGAGTGACATTCGACGTTCCGGACGGCTACCGTCGTTTGCTTGAAGGGATGTATGGGACGGTGCCGTATTGATAGAGTTAATAAAATCCGCCATTTAATCAGTATTTAGACGTGAGGTTATGACAAAAAATAATATTCTTTTCTTATAATGTGCCAAAGCCCATTAACACTGATCAAAATCCTTAGGCAAGTTAAGTAAAATCAACGTGATAAAAGTTACCCATTGCGATTCCTTTTCTAAGCACATAAAATTGAATGCATGCGTTGCGTTGCTATACATTTAAAACATTCTTTGTTACCTGCTTTGCACTTCTGAAGTAGATGATAGATAGCTCTAATTTTTCACTGCTTTTGGCTGATTTCCAATCGAGAGGAAGCTCAGATGTGTATAGCATAAATCCTTCTGGCGACCATCTGGGACCCAAACATTTGGAAACCTTTCATTTCAAACGTTCCATTCATTATGTGTGGGTCAGTTCCAAATAAACCACATTCTTATATACTAGCTTGTATAGAAAGTGAAAGCTGTTCTATTTTGGTAAAAAGCGAGATATTTTATAGCACTGAACTAAAGAGAAAAATAAATCACGAAGCTTTTCAATGTATGTGCAGAAAGGTGGAAACTAAAATATATGAGAATTTGACTTCCGGAAACTATTACCACTTTTTAAAGGATGAATGTAATCGCTTACGAAATATTATACCTATTAGTTCATCTCGAGTTTCTTCTTTTACGTTGATACATAGATATCTTCGAAGAATTTTTTTCCTTACATTTTTATATTGTATAGAAAGCTAGGAAATGTAGTGTTGAAATATAAATTTGTTAGATATATTAGAAATAAATCACTGTATTTTAAGATTTAATGAAGTTTAATGAAGCATATAAGGTAATATCTTTCAAAAAGGAAGCCATCACTAACCATTACTTTTTCTATCACATGAAAGTCAAATTATCTATCATCTTAAAATGATTATTCATTTAAATATACAATGATTTTTTTCTATATGAAGGGGGATAAAATTTACTAGTTCGATCTTAATTCATAGTATATAATTTGGGAGACGAATTTAAATTAACGAAATTATATAAATTTTGAGTGAAAATAAAAGGAATGTTTTCATTTTTTTATGTAATCTCAATTAAGCAACATGACTGTAAAATTAATTCCCTGTTTAATTAAATGCAATAACTGTTTATTTTTGAAATTTAGAAAGAAATTTTACTATTCATTACACTCTTATCCAAAACAGTTGATTCATAAAGTAAACGGATAAGTTTTTTCACTCTTTCCAATCATTCAGTGATTAGATCTATTGTTCCTGCCTAAAGCATTTGGAATTACTTATTTTTGCTTTTCCTCATTAATAATGAAACTAACTATCAGACAGGTGACGGACCGAATAAAACCCGTAAAATTATGTATAGAATGATAAAAAGATATTCCACATTCCATTTGCTTAAAAAAAAATAAACCAAATGATGTACGAAAAGGGTACAAATTTGCTCAGCCATCATATAGACAATTCACGAGGAAGAATTTAAAAATTTTCTCAGCCATCATATAGACGCTTCACGAGAAAAATTTAAAAAATATTCTTAATGATTCATTTTTTTCAATAATTGTGAGAATGATGATTTTTCTTATATGTGTTTTATTAATAGTTCGAAACAATACATTTAAACATATCCTATTAGAAGATTTACTCATCAATGCAAAAAAATTGAATTTGAAGTTTTATAAGTTCTCACGAAATTTTTCTAATTTCTACAGTTTTATGAGAAGATAGGGATTAAGCCTCTTTATTAGTTCCATTATTTTTCATTCTCTTTAATTAGAAAAATCAATTTCCTTGAAAATTTCAATAATGATCACAGATATCAGAGATCTTATCTATTTATTTCAAATTTTTTAACAAGCATTGAATAGCTTACAAATTATAAGTAAAGAACCTTTAAACTTTTTAGTTATTATATATTGTTCTTAAATATATTTCTGATTCTCAAATCTTTTGAACAATTTATCATAATTTCCTTTTGAACAACGATGAAAATTCCAGAAATTTTCTTCGTAATTTGCATTATTTGCTCCACAGTATTTGAAAGTGTTACCACTTCATTTAATTTCAGATTAAAAAGTTTTGTTTCTGCAGTTCACAACACATTCTCATTTCGTGATTATCATCATTTTTAGGATCATTCACATTACGAATCAGATTAAAATAAGTGTGTGTGGCTTTTATTTTCAAAAAATTATTGCTATTAAAGAATATATTCGCATTCTTAACCCTTTTGTGACAAATGGGACACATCACATCAAATTTGTACTTTTTAAAGTAATAAGTTTGTGCTTAAAATTTTCAATTTAAGCACAATCTAAAGTGATACGCCATCAGGACTCGACGGATAAAGAAAAGAGAAAAATTTTAGAAGCGGCAGAGAATGATGATATCGATTTTGATGATGACGTGCAATATCCCGAATATGAAGATCTGGCACACAATTTGCCGTCTTGATCCGATTCCGTTCGAATGTGCGATGGATGTTGAAGTTTATGTCATTCCACAAGAGTGTTACTGTTATGTCATCACTTTCATGGGTTGGTAACATGTCACAAGATGTTACTTCAGATTGCGATTTTGTCTTATGGTTGCGAGCAGATTCATCTTTTCAACATCACATGACAATTCCAGTCCTAGTGATCAGGAAGAATATGCTATGTCACGGTCCAAAACCAAGGGATATAGTTTTCCTAAACTTAAAACATCGTTATTTGGGCATTCCAAATGATGCTACCAAAATTGTTGCGGCATTTAGAAAGAAAAACCTGCCGCAGCAGTTTTAAGTAAGTTTCTTTCTATTTTGACTGCAATTAAGTTGCAGCTAAAATAGAAAGAAAGTAAATTATATGGATAATATTTAACTCTTTAATCCCGAAGCGATTTCTTTCTTCTAGCTCCTTTAAAACCGAAATTTTTTGGAGGAAACGACATGACTTGGACTATCCGAACCTGGGTGGTCATTTTTGTTAGGAAATTTGATCTTAAATCGAGGTCCGAACTTTTCGAACCCAGATATTTTTAGGATGGTTCTCACTGATTCTAACTACTAAGTATTTATTAACTCTCGGGTTTATGTAAATGAGGTATCGCTATAAATACAAGCAATACATCTCGGCAATAGCTACTTCTCTTCTCTGGTTTTACAGGCTAACTAGATGGCTTACTGACTACCTTCCTTAGAATTCCCATATCTTCGCTATACGTTATGCGTGTATTATTAAGCATTTACTTTAGGCAGAAGTCTAAATTTAGTAGGATTGGAATTAAGAGTAAGTTGAATGCTTCAAATGCTTAACTATGATTATTGAACTGTTAAATGATTTCGATTTAACTTTTAGTCAAGGTGACTATGATGTTTTTAATAAAAGTGTTTGTTTTATATCAGCCTAGTCATTGAATACGACTTAAGGTTTTTTAAGACTAAACATGAGATACGAATATCAACTTTCCCTACCACCCCACCCCCTGCTATAACCTTCCCTTAATGCGCAAAAAATGGGCTGTGGTTGGCAAGGATAAATGGACCCCCTACCGCGCTTATCTCCTAAGCGACTCGGAACCTCGCCTCCCCTCAAAAGAAGCCAGCCACCTCAGACGGGCCTTCGTCGCTGTTAAGAGGAAATTTTTTGAATGCCCGGGACCGCTTCGCTCGTTATGAGAGGGTTAAATACAGAAAAGTGTATGTAATACGCTTTAAGCTGTAAAACGCAAGAAAAGTGAGAAATATTTAACTGTACTGACGCTTTGAAAGACATTTCAAAATTTGAGACACTATATTGTCTCTTAACAATCAACATCACCTATATTTATATTTTGAAGTTTCAAAGAGGAAGAAAAAACTGAATTTTTTGCAACCAATAAAAGAAATTCCTGAAATTTTTAAAGATTTGGTATGAACAGAAGACCACAAGTTCCTACCAGATGTGGAAAAAAAATTCAGAAATATTCGTGATTGGTTGCGACAATTGTAGTTTTTTCTTCCTCTTTGAAAATTCTAAACATTGAGATGGATGGTGTTGCTTGTTAAGCGACGATATTTTCTGTCTGCGAAATGTTTCGTTCTTTTAAAAAATATATAATTATGATTTGGAGATTTTCCTTTAACACATTTTCAAGTGCGAAGCAATATTTAATACAAGCGTTTGGCTTTCTACCGTTCCTGGTGTACAAGTTTTATGCAAATTATAATACTGTTTTTAGAAATTTTGTTAAAAATTGCTGGACTAATGGGATTCTAATGTGATATGTTCAACCTATCTGGACTTGACAGTTTGAAAAGCTGGTAATTTATTTTAATTACATATCCAGTGAAAGAATATTGTTAATGGACAAATGTTTGGAAAATAGACGAAGATTTTTTTTTGTTTGCTGATGGCGCAATGAATTCTTATCCTGTATATGAAATATTAAGAAGGCCTTAACTAAATCTACTCAAAGCAGTCCAATAGAGGCATTCATGAATCTAATTAAGACATTTCTTTATAAATTTTGTGTAATGCCAAAACGATAGTTTGAAAATTAGTAAAATAAAATTCTTCTAAAATAAATAATCTTTTAAAAATCATTTGTAAATTATTCGATTTTTAAAACTGATCGTTTCTGAAAGACCCTGCTACTTTTCTGTATAAGACAAATTATTTTCAGAATATCACGATGAAAGATATATAATGTGAAAATACTGATATGAATAAATATTTAGAACTTTTATTCATATTTTGTCGTTGTCTGTGGGAAGGAAGGTTATACTTTAAGAAATATATCAGCAATCTTGAGAATAGGAAAAAAAATCTTCATTAATCTTGTACCCTGCACACAATTTTTTTAACATATTTTTTAAATAAAATCTTTTTTTTAATATCCTTGAAAAATTTTCAATCTCAAGCAAATTTATCAGTTCGTGTAAGTTGTAATCAACTAAATATTTGCAACCTAAAAGTAACATAATCTAATAATTTTAATTACAACCGAAACAACTATATATATTTCTTTCATTTTTTAGTTTTTCCAAAATAAAAAAAATAGATTTATTCTTTCACACAATAAAAAATATGCATAACTCTATATTTTGCTTATGTTACTTTTCATTGCGAATTAACGATACTTTAGAAAAAAGATATGCCCGTTTTTATTTAGTTCTACCTTTCGTAATTGATCATTCTCGTTATAAATCTCGAAATTTATATAAGCAAAATTTCTTTCATGATGCAGGCGATTTTTTTTTAGCTATTTGCAATTGAATTTCTCTATAGTAAGAATTTTATATATTTCAAATAATATATACAGTATACGATTTGATTTGTGCATAAAAAGACATGAAGTTGTTCAAAACTTAAAAGGGAATGTTTTCCTTCTTCCTGTAGAAACCCGTTTTAATACTTTTGAAATGAGTAATTTACTTTCACTTAAAAAATTATATTTTATTAAAATACTTTTTCTATAATTTTGAAATATTTTAAGCCGAATCTTCAAAATCAAAATTAATGTCTAATTTATGAATTTTTCAAACTGAATGATAAACAGAGTATAAGAAAAGAAATCTTTAATCAATTTCATCAACTGAAGCATCCATGCATTTTAACGATTATATAATAGTAATGTCAATTTTAAATGCAAACAAAAATATCGCTGTAGAATAGTGGGTTCATCAGTTGTAAATTATGCATCTGAAAAAATTGAAATCGTCAATTATAGCATAATATATGTTGAAAAGTAAAAGTTTCATCTTTAAATATTTTAATGGTAATTTTGATTTGCGAACGGAATATTAATGTTTTTATATTTATTTTTTATTTTACTTTTTATTCAGGGTCTAATTTTTATGTAATTAACATTTATTGTAGTGGTGTTTTTTCTTAGACAGTATTCTTGAATTTCTTTTCACCGCCAAAATATATTTTATCGGCAAGAATTTTCTATATAAATAGTAAAATCGTTTTATGTTTGGTAGTATGAGTTGCATGTGGTATTGATGCTGAAACTGTTAAGTAAAGCTTTAACGAAAATCAAAACATACTAAAATAATTTTCAATCGAAGGTCTTCATTTAAAAGCTTTGTATTTCCATATTATACTTCCATTCAATTTTAGAAGCTTTTCAATTGGCATTTCTCTCCCAAAAATATAAATTCTTGTGAAAAAGATACAATTTTTTTCATTTTTAGGATAACGCATTTTATTTAACACATCTACAACAATTTAACATTATTCTATTTTTGCAATATTTCTGTTAAATTAATAATAATATAATATGACAATATCTTGAAGCCAGTTAAAGAAATTGCTTTGTTCTGCCAATTATCTAGCAATCCATTTTCCTTTGATCAGCGAAGCAATGCTTACTTAAAAATGTAATCTTTCGAATGCATATCATGAAAAACTTTTAAATTAAATATTTTCTTAGAAAAGGTAGAAAATATCAGAAACATGTTTACTATATAATACAGGCAGTCTCAACTGACAAATAATATGCACGTAAAATTTAACCCTCAATAAATCCCAACCGCCAAAAGATATAACCAAACTCTTCATCACTGAGTAATTTACTACATATTTTAGGCCGATAATAAATTGGTTTGGTTAAACATTTGTGTTATGATTTGCAGTGATGGGAATACGGAAATATGTCGGGTGTAAATCTGCTATATTAATCTATTTTCTTAATCTTCATGAAATGTGAACCATCGCAGGCAGCAGCAATTGCTTTCTTTGCTTTTGCAATGGATAAGTATTTTATTTAATATTTTTAGCTTAGTATTTGTTAGCAACATGATATAAATCACCAAGTTTTACAGTATTCGAGAGTTTTGCAGGCGAAAAGGAAATAAGTAGGTAAAATGAATCACCAGTATAAAAATGATGTGTTATTATATAACCGTTATGAATTGCTTGGAAGGGTAGAAGTGTGTCCTCCTAGTAGCCCTTTCTTCACCTGATATTTGGAGGAGTCCCTCCAAACTGAATTGACCCCCCTGCTGCTTAAATGGTAATGCCATATTGATCCACAGGCACACTGCGTCCTGAATTGGCCTGCCATATAGGATTCTATGTAAGGTCCAATTTTTTTTTGAGTCATGGATTTTATTTTACCTACTCTGAAATTATCATAAAAAATTACTACAAAAACTATTGCCCGCTTCTTTAAAGTCTCTCCACAAAAGTCAGTGATCAATTCTTAGAGTGCAAAAAAAATTAAAATGAATGTGTAAATATTAATTACGAGAATGCTTGCTCAGCTTTTGTCACCTTGCCCCGAACTACCAGTTTTAGAGCGTATGCGACCACTCAAGAAAGAAATTTTTAAAAAAAACCTTCAAATATACAACAAACATTAAATTATTTTAATTTTTCACGAACACTAATAAAACAATAGGGTTTAAAACTTTTGTTATCGACATATATTCCAAATGACACATACAGAATTAATGAACTTTCAGTTATAATATAAGAATAAAATACTAATTTAGTAGCATCTCTATAAACAAACTTGCGAAAGGAAATACAGCAAAATAAATAAATAATTTAGAAGTCAATTTGAAAGCCAAATTTCAAGAACACTCTCCCTTAGACACTCTCTTAGATAGAGTTTATGTAGTTATACGTTTCAATGAACTAACAGCATGCTAAGAGATCTCAAAGCAAAAGCTTTTGCGCTCTATGCCCCAAGGAACAATTGAATACCATGTTTCAATGCATTTTAAAATTACTAAAGCCTATTTTCTCGTTATTCCTTTCAACGGATTGAATGTGAAACTTATTCACTTACATATTAATGATACACTTTAGCTATTATTATATGTGATTACCTTTCATCACTTGAATAAGGTAAGCACCAAGTATAATCACTTGGAGTTCACATTATCTCTTTATTCTAATAATTAAGTTGTAATCTTCATCCAATTTCCTTTTAAACTAGTGTAACTTATTTTTTTATTTTACCTGTTTTTTGTATTAAGATAAGTATTATTAATGAATCTAATTTATTTTTTTTAAGATTGTATTTAAAAATTCTGCATATATTCGTGATGCAATATCTGTATTTAATTATCATAAAGATTGGAAACGCCAGTGTGATAAAAAAAAAAGAATAACAGTTCATCTATTCTTTCAGCCTGTGCCTTATTTAATGTTCAAAACGAATCTTAATATTTAATTCTCTTGATTCCTAAGGCCCTTGGTAGAGGGTCCTTTGAAATACGGGAAAACTCGAGCCCTTATCAAAGATGAGGGCAAATTCACTTTCCCCACAAAAAAACCACTACAGCTGGCATTGTCCGGAATCTTGAAACTCTCTTCAAAACACCACATCTCAGTGCTTCACTCTAATGGAAGAAAGAATGCCCGCGAGTGCGGAAATCAATCACACTTAACGAAAGGTGGAACAGCATATCTGACGTTTCGGATGGCTACCGTCGTTTGTTTGAAGGGATGTATGGACGGAACCCAGCTGATAGAGTTAATCAACCGCAATTTAATCAGTATTTAGATGGAAGGCGATAAAAAAATAACCTTGTTTTCTTTATAAATGTGCCAGTCCATTAACACCTGGATCAAAATCCTTACGCAAGTTAAGTAAAATCAACGTGATAAAAAATTGCCCACATTCCCTTTTTTGCCACATAAAATGAATGCATGCGTTGGTGTAATTCATACATTTACAGCATTCTTTGTTACCTGCTTTGCACTTCTGAAGTAGGTGATAGATAGCTCTATTTTTTTCACTGCTTTGGCTGGTTTCCAATCTAGAGGGAATAGATGTGCTAGTATAAATCCTTCACACCATCTTGAAATTCCAAACATTTGAAACCTTTCTGCTTCAACCCATTCATTATGTGTGGGTCGTCTAAAGTTAAACTACATTCTTATATACTAGCTTGTATAGAAAAGGAAAGCTGTTCTATTTTGCAAAAAGCGAGGATATTTTAGCACTGAACTGAAGAGCAAAATAAACAATATTTCTTTTCAAAGTACAGAAAGGTGGAAACTAAAATATATGAGAATTTCAATTAAAACCATACTTACCTTTTTAAAGGATGAATGTAATGCTTACGAAATATTATACCTATTAGTTCATCTCTGAGTTTTCTTCTTTACAAGGCTTGGATACATATAGATATCTTCGAAGAATTTTTTTTTTTCCTTACATTTTATATTACAGAAATGTATGTTGAAATATAAATTTTGTTGATATATTAGAAATAAATCACTTATTTAAGATTTAATGAAGTTTAATGAAGCATATAAGGTAATATCTTCAAAAAAGGAAGCTACTACTAACCATTACTTTTCTAATGCCATGAAAGTCAAATTATTCATCATCTTGGGCCATTCATTAAACATACAATGATTTTTTTCTATATGAAGGGGGGATAAAATTTACTAGTCGATCTTAATTCATAGTATATAATTTGGGAGACGAATTTAAATTAACGAAATTATATAAATTTTGAGTGAAAATAAAAGGAATGTTTCCTTTACTTTTTATGTAATCCTTTACAATTAAGCAACATGACTGTAAAATTAATTCCCCAAGTTTAATAAATGCAACTGTTTATTTTGAAATTTAGAAAGAAATTCCACTATTCATTGAGCACCTATCCAAAACAGTTTGATTCATAAAGTAAACGGATAAGTTTTTTTCACCTTTCCAATCATTCAGTGATTAGATCTATTGTTCCTGCCTCAAAGCGCATTTGGAATTATTTTTTGCTTTTCCCCACACAATGAAACTAACTATCAGACAGGTGACGACCGAATAAACCCGTAAAATTATGTATAGAATGATAAAAAGATAATATTCCATTTGCTTAAAATAAAACCAAATGTGATGTACGAAAAGTAAGTGTAAATTGCTCAGCCATCATATAGACAATTAATGAGGAAGAATTTAAAATTTTCTAATATCAAGTATAGACGTTTCACGGAGAAAAAT
Organism: Araneus ventricosus; assembly: GCA_013235015.1. Lineage (NCBI taxonomy): Eukaryota > Metazoa > Arthropoda > Arachnida > Araneae > Araneidae > Araneus > Araneus ventricosus. The sequence continues at coordinate 5,209 of BGPR01035943.1, read as the reverse complement.
TAAAAAATATTCTAATGATCTATTTTTTTCAATAATTGTGAGAATGATGATTTTTCTTATATATGTGTTTTATTAATAGTTCGTAATAAATACATTTAAAACATATCCTATTAGAAGATTTACCATCAATGCAAAAAAAATTGAATTTGAAGTTTTATAAGTTTCACTGTGAAATTTTTCAATTTCTGCCTTTATGAGAAGATAGATTAAGCCTCTTTTATTCCATTATTTTTCATTCTCTTTAATTAGAAAATCAATTTCTCGAAAATTTCAATAATACAGATATCAGAGATCTATCTATTTATTTCAAATTTTAACAAGCATTAAATAGCTTTTTCTTACAAATTATAGGCAAGAACCTTTAAACTTTTAGTTATTATATATTGTTCTTAAACATACTTGATTCTCAAATCTTTGAACAATTTATCATACCTCTTTTGAACAAACGATGAAAATTCCAGAAATCAGAATTGGTATTATTTGTCTATAGTATTTGAAAGTGTTACCACTTCATTTAATTTCAGATTAAAAGTTTTGTTTCTGCAGTCTGCCAACACTTTACTTCACATTTCATCATTTTAGATCACTACATTACGAACTCTTCAGATTAAAATAAGTGTGTGTATTTTAATGTACCATTGTTATTAAAGAATATATTCAATACTCCTTAAACCCCTTTTGTAAAATGGGACACATCAAATTTGTACTTTTAGTGGTATTAAGTTTGTGCTTTTTTAAAATTTCACCCTTAAGCACAATCTGGAAGTGTGATACGCCACTCAGGACCCGGATAAAGAAAAAAGAGAAAAAATTTAGAAGCGGTAGAGAAATGATGATATCGATTTTGATGCTGAATGCACATCCTGAATATGAAGATCTGGCAATTTGCTGTCTTGATCCGATCTCGTTCGAATGCGATGGATGTTGAAGTTTATGCTCCACAAGAGTGTTACTGTTATGTCACTTCATATTGGTACTATGTCACAGATGTTACTTCAGATTGCGATTTTGTTCTATGGTTGCGAGTAGATTCATCTTTCTAACATCACATGACAATTCCAGTCCGAAGTGGATCAGGAAGAATATGCTATGTCACGGTCCAAAACCAAGGGATATAGTTTTCTAAACTTAAAACATCGTTGTTTGGCATTCCAAATGCCACTGGGAGCAGTGTATTTAGAAAGAAAAACCTGCCGCAGAAATTTTAGGTAAGTTTCTTCTATTGACTGCAATTAAGTTGCAGCTAAAAATAGAAAAGAAAAGTAAAATTGATAATATTTAACCTTTAACCTGAAGCGATTTCTTTCCTTCTAGCTCCTTTAAAACCGAAATTTTTTGAGGAAACCACATGACTCATTCATCCGGTAAGTGGGTCATTTTTGTTAGAATTTGATCTTAAATTCGAGGTCCGAACTTTCGAACCCAGATATTTTAGATTGCCCTCAATTGATTCTAACTACTAAGTATTTATTAACTCGGTTTATGTAACAGAGGTGCACGTTATAAATACAAGCATCTCGCAATACTTCTCTGTTGCTCTTACAGGCTGTCTAGATGGCTTACTGACCACCTTCCTAGAATTCCCATATCTTCGCTATACGTTATGTGTATTATTACATTTATCAGGCAGAAGCTCAAATTTAGTGATCAAAATTAAGAGTAAGTTGAATGCTTCAAAATGCTTAAATCATGATTATTGAACTGTTAAATGATTTCGATTTAATTTTTAGCCAGTGTGATCATGTTTTTTTAATAAAAGTGTTTGTTTTATATCAGCCTAGGTCATTGAATAAGACTAAAGTTTTTAAGCACTAAACATGAGATACTGAATATCAATTTTCCCTACCAATACCCACCCCCCATAACTCCCCTTCCTTAATGCAAAATGGGCTGTGGAAGCAGGGCAAGGATAAATGACCCCTCTACTGCGCTTTATCTCCCAAGGACCTGGAACCTCACCTCTCAAAAGAAGCCAGCTGCAGACGGGCCTGCCGCTGTTAAGGGGAAATTTTGAATGTCTGGGACGTCATGCCATATGAGAGGGTTACAATGCAGAAAGTGTGTCGCTTTAAGCTGTAAACGTGCGCAGAAAAGGGAGAGAGAATATTTAACTGCAAAATTATGCTTTGAAAGACATTTGGGGAATTTGAACATTATATCGTTCCCTAACAATTAACACCAATTATATTTTATATTTTGGTGTTTCCAAAGAGGAAGAAATCTTTTGCAACCAATAACGGAATTGTGAATTTAAAAGATTTGTGTGGTTATAGACCGTAAGTTCTACCAGATGTGAAAAGAATTTCAGAAATATTCGTGTGATTGGTTGCGACAATTGCAAGTTTTTTCTTCCTCTCAAATTGCAAGACATTGAGATGAATGGTGTTGTTTTAAGCGATATTTTCTGTCTGAAATGTTTTGAATTTTAAAAACATAGAATTATGATTTAGAGAAATGTTCCTTAACATTTTCAAGGAAGCAACATTTAATACAAGGTTTGGTTTCTACCGTCCCTGGTGTACAAGCAAGTTTTATGTAAATTATATACACTGTTTTAGAAATTTTGTTAAAATTGCTGACCAATGGGATTCTAGTGCTAAAATTCAACCCATCTGGACTTGACAGTTTGAATAGTGGTAAATCATTTGTGAATCTACCCATCCAGTGAAAGAATATTTTCTGTTAATGGACAAATGTTTGACGAAGATTTTTTGTTTGTAAAAGTTGAGGATTGCAATGAATTTCATCCTAGTATATCAAATATTAAGAATGACTTGGTGCAAATACCTGCAAAGCAGTCTTAATAGAAGTATCCATGAATCTTAATAATGACATTTCTTTATAAATTTTGTAATGCACCGATAGTTTGAAAATTAGTGTACAAAATTCTTCTAAAAAATAAATAATCTTAAAAAATCGCTTCTAAATTATTCGGTTTTAAAAAACTGATCGTTCTGAATGACCCTGTTATTTTCCAGTATAAGACAAATTATTTCCCGTATCAGTGATGGTATATAATGTGAGGTTACTGATATGTGAATAAATATCCGTAGACATTTATTCATATTTTGTCGTTGTCTCAGGAATGACGGTTATAAGTAACGGCGAATATACTTTAACTTGAGAATAGAAAACACTCATTAATCTTTGTAACGGCCACAATTTTTAAAATATTTTAAATAAACCTTTTTTTTAGTATCCTTAAAAAATTTTCTTAACTCAAGCAACTTATCAGTCTGTAAGTTGTAATTAATCAATATTTGCAAACCTAAAAAGTAACATAATCTATCACTTTCATTACAAACTCGAAATAACTATATATATTTCCTTTCTGTCTTTAGTTCTTCCAAAATAAAAAAAATAGATTTATTCTCTTAACACAATAAAATACGCATAACCCCTATATCTTTGGTTTATGCTTACCTTTCCTTTGAGAGAACTAACCTCTACCTTGGAAAAAAAGACGGCTGTTTCTATTTAGTTCTACCACCTTCGTAATTGCTTCACCATAGCATCCTCGATTCCTTTCTCAAAGGTATGTGTAACCCCTTTCCTTGATGCAGGCGATCGACCTTAGCTATTTGCACTGAATATCCCGCATGAATTTATATCAAATAGCAAGAATATATGGACTGATCGGTATATAAAAAAAGTATATGAAGTTGTTCAAACTCCTGGGGTATGGGAGTGCTTTCCCATCCTTGTAGAAACCTGTTTTATTTCTTTGAACGAGCAATTTACTTTCACATAAAATGTTAGAAAAGACTTTTCTATAATTTTGAAATATTTTGTTTTAACTTCAAAATTAATGCCAATTATGATTCTTTAACTGAATGATAAACAGAGTATAAGAAAAGAAATCTTGAATCAATTTCACGTATGAAGAATCTATGCATTTTAATCAGATTTTATATAATAGTAATGTCCATTTTAAATGCAAAACAAAAAATATCGTGCTGTAATAGTCTACTAGTTGTAAATTATGCATCTGAAAAAATTGAAATCGCTTCAATTATAGCATAATATATGTAGGTGCTAAAAAGATTCATCTTAAATATTTTAATGGAAATTTTGATTTTATGAATGGAATATTTATGTTTTAATATTCATTTTTGTTTGACATTTTGTCTAAATGTCTAATCGTAATTAATATTTATTATAGTGTTTTTCTTAGACAGTAAGTTTGAATTCCTTTTAACTGCCAAACAATTTATCGGCAAGAAATTTTCTATACAGCAAATTAGTAAAATTAATTTTTTAAGGTTTGTAGTATGATGTGTATGTGGTATTGATTCTGAAACTATTAAGTAAAGTTTTCAACGAAATCAAAATATACTAAAATAATTTTCAATCAGCTTTTATTTAAAACCTTGTATTTCCATATGATATTCCATTCAATCTTTGTAGTTTTTCACTTATATTTCTCCTGAAAGCTATAAATTCTTGGAAAATTTTTTCATTTTAGATGTCTACTTAACATCTAAACAATTTATCTATTTTTTTTGCAATCTTTCTGTTAAATACAATAATATAATCTGATTAAGATTCTGAAGCCAAGAAGAAATTGCTTCACACCATCTGGGGCAATCCATCTTCTTCCTTGACTGCTGGAAGCAATGCCACTTCTAAAAAACAAAATCTTCTTTGAATGGCGGTCAATATGAAAACTTTCCTTTAAATTAAATGATTTTGGGGAAAAGGTAAGAAATACCGGTGGAACATGTCTAATATATACAAGGTAAGTAACTAGTCCTGACAAAATAATATGTACCGCAAATTTAACCCTCAATAAATCAACCGCCAAAAAAAGATATAACCAACTCTTCATCACTGAGTAATTCTACTACATATTTTTGTATTGATAATAAATTGTTTAGTTAAACATTTGTAAATAGATTTGCAGCAGATGATTACGGAAATATGTCGTGGTTAAATCTTCATTATGATGACCTATTTTCTTAATCTTCATGAATGTGAACCATCGGTAAGCAGCAATTGCTTTGTTTTAATGACAAGTATTTTCTTTATCATTTTTAGTTTAGTATTTGTTATAACATGATATAAAATCACCAAGCTCTTTGACAGTAACGAGAGTTTTGGAGGTAAGGAAGGAAAATAAGTAGGTAAATGAATTGTGCATAAAATGATGTTAATATATAAATCGTTAAGAATTGTTTTGAAGGGTAGAGCAATACAACTAAAGCATAAA
>BGPR01035940.1:0-15740 GCA_013235015.1 Araneus ventricosus | reverse complement strand
TAATAACAGATCTAAATATTGTAATAAAGCACACATTTCTTAAAAAACCAATTTTAAAACTGAATATAGATATAAATCTTTTAAAAAGCACATACCTTATTTTCTACATTATTTACATATTCTACATTTGGCTGTACATCTAATTTTTCTATAGGAACCACTACTTCAGGATAGGTTTTCTAAGATATTAAAAAAAAAAAGATTTAAAATGGTATAAATCATGCTTTTGCATATAATTTTATTTCACAATAAGAAAGCAATAAAAAAGAAGACAGCAATCGAAAGGAAGTAAAACAACAGCACAAAACATTGACTTTTATGGATTCTTGATGACCTATCTCCTTCACTCATCAATAGGCACTCAATGAAATGAATCAACAACACAATAAATCATCTGTTACTTTAACACATTCATCGCAGTTATGGGTATTTATTATCCCCAGAGGCAGCTTGAGGCCCCTACAAACTAGACAACTGCTCATGGTACTCTAAAGCTGGAGAGTGAAGAGAGAAAAAAAAATGTTTTCATAGACTTGAGAAATAAAGTCACATTTTTAAAATTTGTTTAATATATTATTTTAACTTTAATTAGACCAATATATAATCTTAAAATAGCTGAAGTTTTAAAATGTTCATCAGATTATGAAGTCATATTTGCAGGTACAGCATTCATATTTCTAATTAAAAGTTTGCTTGACATTTATATATTGTTGCGTTGCCCGGTTGGCAAAGTTACTTTGGGCCACTTCAAACTATCCCTGTGCTACTATAAACAATTTACAAATTTTATGTGGTAAATTAGAAAAATATTGAGAGTTTTAAAATGTAGATGCAAATATTATTTTAAGAACTTGACACAACTGCTCAAGAGAATATTTTTGGCAAACAAGATATCCTACAAACAGAGCTAAAATGTTACAATTTTTTTAAAAAGTTAACCCTCCAAACATTCAATTTTGATCAAAAAGCTTTCACCTGGGAGAAATGAGTGTTTACATCATATATTTTGACATATAATCAAAACTTTGTAATATGAAAAATATTTTACTCAATTAGTTTTAAGAAAATATACAAATTAATCTGAATTGGATGCTTTTGACGTAAGCACGAAGAATGGAAAACCCCAATTCAGCTGTCTGGAAGGTTAAAGTAAAATACAGTTTAACACGTTCATGGAAACCAAGCTTATGTTATTTGCTGGAACATCTAAGCTGCTTGAATAGCATTTTTGTGTACAAAAATGTGTGGCGTACGCTGCTTTTCATTTTAGCTTGTTGCAAACTTGGACGGGATAAAACACTTTGTCCCAGCAAGTAGAGCGGCATATGTTGCTTTGTCCACGAACATGTTAAACTATTCAAAAGAAAAAGCACAAAAAGTATAAAAAGCATGTATATATAAAGCAAACCACAACTGAAATATCTCAGTTATTAAATCACTCTGTAACTTACAAAGCAGTTTGATAGTTGTAATAATACTCAGTTAAAGCCATAAACCAAATTATTTTAAATTTAACATGTGAATACTAAAAAACTGCAGAATCTTACTAATATAGCCAATAACCAGCAACAGATCTGAAATGATTCATGAAAACATTTGTATTAAGTTACTAAAATAAATCACTTCTTAAAATGTATTATATTAGAAAATATCATTCTTGCTCACTTTTTCTTGCTCGGTGGATACATGCTCAATTCCACTAAGATCACTGGGTACAGTTTCGGAAATTTGAATGCTGCTATCTGCATTCAAATTCCCGATTCCCTCATTAATGAATATGATAAACAGAATGATTATCCTCATTCTGTTTTAAATCACAGTAATTAGGTAACCTGCAAAAGCCATTAAACAGTAAGTAAATGTTTCATATGACAAAATAAAAATTGAATTTAAATATTTTTAAAAAATATAAAGACAAAAAAAATTGAAGCAAAAAAAAAATTAAAAAGTTTGAATGATTAGAATAAAATTGTTCTTGTAAAAATTCATGGCTTGTTATCATTCACAAAAATTTTGGTAGTACAAATATTTTTTTTTTAAAAGACCATCTCTAGAAGAATACTTTTCTTAATACATTTTACAGTACACATTTCTTAATACCAACAAAATTGACACTTTTAACTTACAGGACTTGTACAGAATGCATCCAACAAGACTACCTTGATTTTTTTTTTTTCGTACCGTAAAAACAATTTGTTTCATCACCTTTTATTTTTTAAAGAGGACTATCACTGGGCTGAGATATTTTGCTTAAACCTTCATAGAATATTACATGGGCATGTAACTCGTGTTTCAAGAGCAAAAAGGAAAAAAGTAATTATTCTTTAATTAATGGAACTGACTTTACTTTTTCAAAAGTAAGATCTAATAAAAGCTAAAACTTCAATATGAGATAAGAACAGAAATGAAAAATAAGATAAAATTATAACTCATTTCATTTTTTTCAGTTAAAATAAGTTTGATCTGTAATTATGCTATATTATTTTTTCCTTTACTATAGTATAATTATTTAAAATAATCCAAACTTTTTATAAAAGTTTTTATTGAAATTAAAAACTGATGAACCACAAAAATTATCTTTGGAAACATATATTAAGAATGATTTTGAATTATAGAGACAGTTACAGGATTCAGTTAACAAATGAGAAATGAACTGTCTTGCTGAACAATTATTTTAAAACTATTGATGACAAATCTCTCATAGTCCATCAAAATATGAAAATGTACCACTTAAAATTTAAAAATATATTTTTCACAATACTTTAAAAACTGTGAAATGGAAAATTTAATAAATTTTCCATTTCAAAGGGAGCAAATTTTTATTTTCTTCTTTAAAATCAAATATATTCAATGAATTCATGCTTTTTTTTTAATAAAGTAAATTAGTGAGAAACTATCCACAGCTATATTTCAAAACAATCAAATTTTATTTAATCATCCATCTAAAAGTAATAAATCCTCTACACTATTAGTTATAAATTACAAAGCACTCTAATATCAAAAACAGAAAGCCGGTTTCAGTCTGTCAAAAATCGCATGCTACCAAACAAAATAACCCTGGCGGCAGCAAACGTTAACCTTTGGATGTCAGCCAATTGACCATGGCACCATTCGAACTCAACAATGGCTAGGTGCTTTTGGCAGATGAAACTATTTACATACTGCTACGGAAGTCGCATTTATTCATGCGAATGAACTAGCTGGCACATACAAACATAATGCTCGGCATATGAAGGTATTTCCTGAATAGATGTATGGACTTTAAATACTCTTTTTTTTTTCTTTTCTTTCCGCCTATGAAATTTTTGTCTAAATATTTGGAAAATTATTCAATTTCAAAAATTTAGATATTTTTGTCTTTTTCTAGCAATGGTCAGCTCTTTTCGACACCTTTTATTTAAAATAAAAATTCAAATGTTACTTCGTTTTTAAATGCAAAGTCTTTGATTAAATGAATTGGAATATGGTTCGGTATTTTAAATTATGCATAGAGTAAATCGAGAAAATTCAGAACTCAACCATGTAGTTAAGCACACGAATCTTTTTTTTAGCGGTGAATTCCATTCTTAAACTCATTTTTTATTTTGAAAACCGTAAAGCTGACTGAAGTTGAATGGACTGAATTTTTAGGATGTTCTCATTTACAAAGAAAGGAATACGATAGATTCCTAAAAAAAAACTTCTAGTTAATTGAATTAAGACAAATAACAATGGAGAATAGTTATTCGAAATCAAATACTTTTTATTCGCTTGAATCCATTTTCACAAAGAGAATTTTCAGACGGAACGCATAAACTGTAACTCTAAACGCATCTTTATATGAAAAAATACACGAGAGAAATTCTTTTGTCATTGTAAAACAGTTCGGCATTCCACAAATAAAACGGCCTCGACAGACCGTCGCCTTCTTGGTCTACAGCCAAAATTAAACATAGGTAAGAGAGAATCGAAGATCAGGGTTTCATCAAGGTAGTCTAGAGAATGAACTCGACCCATTTGAGGAAGAAAAACATCTGTCGGCAGATTTTAAATAACTTGGATACAATAAATTTTAAAAAAATGACAGCTATATTAATTTTGTTTCCGTTACATTTTAAATAACTTTACTAATATTCAGCTGTACACCATCTTGATATAAATAAAAGTCATTGTGGGTTTGTGGCTATGTTCCACATCTCCTCCTAAACCAATGGACTGTTTTCAACCAAATTTTACACACTTATTATTCAAAACAAAGGGGAAGACACTTATGAACTTTTCAAAGTCCAAAAGTTAATTAAACAGGTAGTTAATTAGAAATTAACCGAAACCGTTTTTCCGCCGTAACTTCGGAGCAAATTGTCCGACAAAAAATATTTTTATACCATCTTAAAGCTCAAAATTTTATCTTTTCAATGATACCAATTTTATTTCTGTGACATTTTTCCTTCTAAGATTTTTCCTCTAAAATTACTTATAAGATATTTAATTAAATAACGAAAATTAAGCCAATTTTCGGCGTTTTATCTCAGTTTTTCGCCAATAATTTCAGAAAAATATATTGCACGTAGATTATTTACATACCATCTTAACCACTTAACTGAATAGTTTTCTTTGCTATCTAATAAGATGACCCCTCCTGTTTTGGAAAGGGGCTGTCGTTTCCATTCATCTAAGAAGGCATAGGATACTTAATATGTTTATGGATCCTACATATTTTTTGTGTCAAATTATAAAGCTAATTAATGATTCAATTTTAGTTTATAAGACTAAAATTTCGATAATTCGATGCACGAGTATTCTCGGGATGTTAAGTTAAGCGGTTAAAGATCAGAAAATCATCTTTTTAATGATTTCAAATTAAATGTTATGCGTTCTTTTTCTTAATTTAATAAACATTTCAAATTTTTTTCAAACACAATTTGTAACAATGCTCTCTCTTATTGTAGTTAAATTCAAACCATTGATCGTTTTATCAAATCCTTGATTCCGGTATTTTTGCCATTGTGAAAGTTATGATAAAAATATTGTTTTCTTTGTATGTTAACAGAAAGGCAGAAATTTTATTTAGCTTTTATTTCATAGCATATACCTCTTACTGTTATTTGTTTGTTTTCTTGTTTGCGCCACAACACAATGATGTCAATTACTCTCTTTCCGCGATGCTTCATTTAATTTTACAAATTTTTAATGATCATAATGAGTGTGTAAAATCCTTGAAGATTGTTGAGCCCACTTCCTACCAGAGGGAGAGGGCCTAAGGAGAAAAAAAAAGTACACTATGCGGTTTTTGCCGGTCAGTGGCAAAAACACTAAAGAGAAGAGAATGGGGAACTTCAGCATTTTTTAAAAACACATGAAAGTCATCCGTATTTGTAGAAAAAATCATTCTAATTTCAAATATGCAAGTGAAATTTTACAGAAAAATTTATTTATTTAAATATTGAGAGCGAAAGATGCACTGAAATAGCAGGAATCATGATGCAATCGAAACGCACTCTCATTGGCCGAGTAGATTCTGACGTCGAGGGTGCCTTCCTTCGCATACTTCTCTTTCGCTACTTCTGTATTCCGCTTTGAATCAAGACGTTTGTACCAGCTAACATTTTAAAAGTGAAGTTTTTAGCTTTTCTACTATACAGCGTTCAATTTCACAATGGATATTGGTTTTGTACAAGCTAAATCGGATAATTTGAGACTCTTCCGCGAATCGTATCGTCAACCCTTTATTTGAAAATGCCTTGAAAGAATGTGTATCTCTCTGAATGCAACAGATTTTCCAACAATCAGCACTCAAATGTGACATAGTATTCTGTAGTATTTTTATGGATCTCTTTGAAAGCTTCGGAACAAAGCAAGCTACTCACTTTCTATTAGTAAAGTCCTGATCGCTTACTTATTTTATTACAAGGGAAGGAACACAAATGTTTTGTCAGTACATGTGTCTGTAATTATTCAGTTCCGACAAAGAAACTGGACACAAAATGCCGGCTCGTAAATTATCTCATAAGAAAAGTTGTTTTGATCTTCCCTTCAGTTACCGGAACAGGGCTCTATACTATACAGAAAAGGATTCGACTCCATTCCGAGAAGACGCTGCGATTTCTGTTGCACAAGCAAGAACGGGAAGATAAGAACCTGATTTTGCATGATGTATTAAATTTCTTATGCCTACAAAAAAAAAAAAGGAATTTATTTCAGAAGTTCCGTTCAAAATAATTTCAGGTACGGCATTTTTTTAAAAACACAACTGTGCCTTTTAAAAATTAATTTTATTTTATATAGTTTTATTCTACTACGCTTTATTTTTCTATATAAATTATTTCCTTTATACTATTATTAATTTTAAAATACTAGTTTATATTAATTAATATAAAATCTGGTAAAAATAACTTATATAAAGAAATACACTAAAAAATTAAAAATGATAAAACTGTAACCACTTTCGTAAATTGCAAAAAAAAGAAAAGCGAACAAAGTATCTGTAAGTAGTAAGCCTTCTTTACTGAAAAGTAAGTTTTTTTCATTATGTTAGTTAATTTTTGAATTATATAAAAAAAACTATATAAATTTATAACAATATTCAAACCACACCAAATGCGACTGATCTAGGAATTTAAGTGCTGCCATCAACAAACTTGAGATGCACGATGAGATAAATTTATCCCACCTTTTCTCAACTATAATAATTGATGAGCAAACTAACTTTTGAAGACTAATTTTGATTTTAATGCATTCATTGAATATAAAGAATTTATTTTGAATCAAAAGTTAATTCTGCTAATTATTTTGTTGAACTACAAATGAAAACGAATTTTATTTTTTAAAAAGTCGTGAATTTAAACTAATTTTTAAGATTCTTGTTAATTTTCAATAGTACTGGTAATTTTTTAAAAAAATATAAGAAACATTCGAATATCCATTGAAAAAATCTATGCTATAAATTAACATGAGCAAGTTTTTTTTTAAAAAAAGATTCTTGAAGAAGGTGGGATCTTCTATATTTTTACCCTTTGAGGGCAAAAAAAATAAATTCCATGTAATCAAATGGGAAAAAACTAATTAACTTTAACTATTTGCTTTAAAATATCTTAATTTTTTTGCTGCTAACCTCACCTTATACTTCTTTTAAAAACAAAAAAGATATCGAATTCTGAATTTACTGTGCTTCATGATATACAATTATAATAGATATAATATAGATTAATAACTCACATCAAAATGATCTCCACAGACATGACGAACGCTACTTGGTGATAATTCCGGATTTAGCTTCGGATCTCTCTTCATCGCTTTACACCACTTTTTGCGAATAACATAATTTTTTGGCACATTGATAAATAATTTATCGGGTGCCGTTACAGTTGTATTACGACATTAAGAAACAATACAATACTTGTATCTTTGCGACATTATTTTATCTGATGCGATAGTCGGAAAGTATAGAAAAAAAGATAATCTCTATAGAGCGCGAACGGGAAGGAAGAGTGTTTCTGCCCGTCTGGCAATTTTGACGTCAGACCTGTTTCCCGCCAAAATGGATCGTTTTTCCCGCGTTTTCTGAGAGGCGAACTTTGATTGCAAATTTAAAAAAAAAACAAAAAACTGTCTAGAATTTTTTTTAATGTTATTGTTCGTTTCGAAGCATTTTAAATCGATTTAAAAAATAAAAAAAAAATGCTGAAGTTCCCCATTGTACTCCGGATAATGGCAAAAAATACAAGATATGAAAGTTTCTGCTGTTGCCGTAGCAATGATGGGGAGGGGGAAATGGAGTACGAAGGACTACGAGATTCTTGTCAGGTGGTTCAAACTAAGGAGAGAAAAAGAAGGGTGTTTCACTGCTGATCCAAAGGATCATTTGATTAACGAAAATCAACGAAAGACGCTTCCGCGAAAAACACTTTTAGTAAATTGAAAGTGTTATAAGTACTTGGACTTGAAAATAATTTTATCCAGAGCAACGCCGGGCATATCAGCTAGTATGTAAATAAGATGAAATGACGATTTTAAATGTATTTATCATACACGAAAAATTACTCGTCCAGTATAAATTAAGAAATAAATGAATCTGATTAACAAATGCAGATTATTATTAATTAATCACATTAAATTCTGAACAGAAAAACTATTAAAAGAACATACAACGACAGTGACATAGCAAAATAAAGAGGCACCTGGAAACGTAATATTTTCTCGGATAATCAACTTAGGTGTTATAAACTGATATATATGTATTATTTTGCTTCATGACGTCATCTAAAAATAACAGTCGAGGGGGGGGGTATCAATAGCCACCTTGCCGCCCCGTCGCTACGCCCAAGTGCATCCACTGCACATGCATTTCGAAAAAAATCAAAAGAAATGCGTCGTAAAAAAAAAAACAGTTAAAATTCATCTAATTAAACAGCAATTTCAGCGTGAATGTTTTTTCAAAAATCGAATGTAATGAACAAGTAAAACTATTGACGGGAAAATAGATTTTTTGCCGAACATTACAATGTTCTATTCGGCTCTTAAAGCAGCCGACTGTTCCTTCGGATTACGAAATATGAAGCGGTAATAAAGAAAACGCTTATGACCACAGAATTAAGATCATGTTCTTCGGATTATCATGAAGTGATAAGACCGTATTGAAATTTAAACAAGAGGAAACTGTATTGGTGAATGAACTTTCAGGCAGGGTTGAGATTACGGAATTCTTATTGAATACTAGGTTCAAGTATACACGAGTTTCAACCAAAGTTTTCGCCATTACAGATTAAAACCTATAAAATGCATTTTAATTTGCATTCTGAAAACGAGGAAGGTAAAAAAAATATACCACTGTATTACTCAGTGATTTAAAAAAAATTGCGTGTTAAAAAACATGACAGGAAATCTATAAAATTCGCACGACAGGGTTTTACACTTGAAACTAGGTATGAATAAACAGGTGCGCAAACACACCAATTTTTACGTAAAATTTATCGAAAAGAATTTAACCATGAATTTGAAAACAGAAGAAAACATCGGTCAATTATTAGTACTTTAATGAAAATAAGGAAATATAAAGCGTGTTATTTTCTGAATAAAGAAACAAGGTACATAAAACTTAACACTTACATGAGGAAAAACATGTTTCGCGGAAAAGTTATTTTTTGGATACGAAAAAACACGTCACTGAGAAGTAGGATGTTTACAATTATATTCAAGTAATGAAAGAACATGGAATTGTTAATGACTAAATGCAAAAAATTTAAAAGATTGTTCAATAGATTAAAGTAAGAAATACATAAAAAGAAGAAAGCAAAAATTCAGACTATTTTACCAAGTATTTCAATATACTATAATTTATCTTCAATATAATACACTACTGTCAATGTATGAAATTCAAGCATTCTATAGAACAACGCTTCCGTAAGTATGGATAACGACACCAACTGGGATCGCATTAGAAACGATTTGACGTTGCGAAAACGTCAACAGCTTTTTCATCTACATATTTGTAACTAAAAACTGCTACGAAAATCATCTTACTTAAAGCAGCTTTCATCAGAAAATAAATTCCGATTTCGGGAGAATCTTTTTGTCTGAAAATAGGCCGCTAAGAAAAGAGGCACTTGATATACAGGGATAGATTGGCAAAAAAGCAAAAAGACTGAAAGCATACGCGAGCAAAAAATCTGTACCTTAATTTATACGCGAAAGAAGTAAAACATCAAAACATGCAACAATGATGAAACTATTACACTATAATAATTAAAACTAATTATTTATAATTCAGTAGATATAAGAAAAATATTAAATTATTATTAAATCATTCACATAAAAGTTAACAAAACAAGTTTAAAACATCATCAGGGCATCTTCAACATAAAATTAGACATTAAAACATACACACATGTACATCACTGAGATGCAACATTCACCCAACAGAAGTCTGGAGAAGAATGATATTTAAAGCCTTTTGATAAAAGTTAGCCCAAAAAAATAAATAAAAATAAGGACAAATAATTTCTTTTGCTTCATGCAAGTGTGAAGTGTATTAGCTCTT
Organism: Araneus ventricosus; assembly: GCA_013235015.1. Classification (NCBI taxonomy): domain Eukaryota; kingdom Metazoa; phylum Arthropoda; class Arachnida; order Araneae; family Araneidae; genus Araneus; species Araneus ventricosus. The sequence continues at coordinate 5,725 of BGPR01035940.1, read as the reverse complement.
TATAAATTATAATAATGTATCATATACTGAATTCTGTTTTATTTCTTTTATTTTATACTTTTGCAAAGTAACAGACAATGATTTTGCACCTTATATGAGTGAGAGGGGTTGAAAAGTTGAACAGTTACAATGACAGATTGATTTAGCATTTAGCTTGCTATTATTTGAAACCCTTTGAAACATTTCCTTAACTGTTAAATAAGTGGTTTTCTCTGTTTTTATTTGTGGTCTTTTCTTCGTCAGATTTGAGGGACTCCTATCTTTGACAGATTTTTCTTCACTAAAGGATGTGTTTGCATCCTCTCAAGTTTTATTTTCAGTAGAGGCTAAAGTTTTGTCAAATCAGTCTTATTAGTGTCTCTTTCTTGAATTACTGGATAGTTAGGACTACATGATTCTAGAATGCCTTAGGTGAGAATCCATCATCGATTTTTTATTTTGAAGATTTTTTTTATGTCTTATCTTCTGCTTTTTTTGTATTTATTTGCACACAGCTTTTTACTCCTCTTTGATTAGTTTTTTTCTTTTTTTTTGAGTTTATCCTTTGTTATTTGTTTTATTTATTCATCTTATACGCCATCAAGATAACCCTCTAAGTTTTCAATCATTTTTTTTCAAAATGTTCATAAAAAAAGATTTTTTGCTTTTTTTGCAAAATATGACAGAGGTTTTGTTTTCTGCAAAAGGTAGAACTTAATACTTCTGAATGGCACTGAACTTTGAAATCGTTCATCTTGTATAGGCTAAGATATAATGTTGATTCGTCAGTAGAAGATGAATGCTAGTTTCCTAGCCAGTGGAGTTGCCGCGACTACATTGAGCATATTTTCCCAGGATTTTCTTTCGAAAACGTAAGATAGAAACTTTTCTTTGTGTAAAAGCGGAATTTTCGAAGAAAAGCAAATTTTTGCAGGAGGAAAAAATCAGGGAAAAGATTAAAAAAAAAAAAAACACGGAATTTCTCCAAAATAACAAAAAAAGCGGAAATTCGCGAAAAAGCGGAAGAATCTCATCCCTGGATATAAAAATGCTTAGGCATATGATCGCGCGTAGAATATCAATATTCAAGCACGTTCCCTAGGCACTGAAGAAGTTCGTGAGGTGTACTTGAAAGACTAAGTGTTTTGTATGGACAGAGTAAGTCAATTCAAAATGTTACATCTATCTAACAACATCAGTCGATATATCAACATTTCTGAATTAAGTGTTGATAAAAAACAACTCTGAAAACTCAAATGATATTTTTCTGAATGAAAAACCACCAGCGCTGAATTTTGTACAAAGAGTTTTCAAGAGCGAAATGTTTTACCGAAAGGAAAACAAACTACACTTACTTAGAAGGTATTTGTCTTTCTATATAACACTAAAAGTTATCGAAAGCTTTATGGCAAAATTTGGCAAAGACAAAATTTGTATTTTGCACTTAGCATAGGCGTTCTGTTGAATTTCATAAACTGAACATATATACCGACAGTGTTAAAAATAGGAGCTTAACACTTTTATCCACACTGGTGTATTTAAAAAAGAAAAATAAGATTCAAAAAGCCAAGGCAATGAGTGATTACAATCACTGTTTACCAACCGATTCTGGTTCGAAACGTTATCTTACCCAAAATATTAATTATAAAAAAGGGCGTTCCGAATATGAAAATGAAGAATCAATTATTCATAAATGCATACATTAAGCAAATTGCCGTAAACCTCAATGTCAAAAATAAAAGCTTCGCTGACGATTGCAGTACTTATCGAAGGCAAGAATATTGATTATATCTCAAAATGAATTAAAGAATAATATTCAAACTCGGTAATAAAAAAAAAATGCAATCCAGTATTGTTAATATAATTCTACGATTGTACTCTTGGTTTACTACGTTTTATTAGTTTCATATCATAATAGTAACTAAGTATTTTTCCAAGAGGAGGAAAAGGTGAAAATTGCAAGACTTCTGTTATCTAGAAACGAAGAATAAGCCAAAAAATAAACATTTGAATAGATAAAAAGGAATATTTAGCAGAATCATATGTATGTGATTCAGAATACGCAGCACAAGACTAGAGGAAAATAAGTACGAAATAAACTTTCAACACACTCGGGCTTCCCTAGCAGACATAATGTGACCGAATTGGTTTGCTTTGTTGCATAAATGTCTCCTTTTGAAGCAAAACAAAGAATGATGGGCACGGACTTTTGCACAATAGTCAACAGGTGATGCAATGGGATAGGGAGCGTAAAAAGCATCCTAGTACAGTCTTTTTTTAATCTCTTAGTGATTTTCTCGACTTAAGAGCAATAAAGACAAACATTTTGTTTTCGAAAAAGAAGCGTCTAAGACTGGTGTCTACACATCGACATTCTCCTTTTGTTGCAATCGCAACACTTCGCCTACTAGGTGATAAGAACCACAATTCAACCGACACACTACTCTCCAAACTTCTATTCAACACTAATATGAGAAAGTTCTTGCCTGAATAAATTAGCATCGAACTATGGAACAACCCAGTTGCGAACCTGTAATTTCGCCAACAAGCCATTACACGGTCTGTGACGTAATTAAAAACTAAAACGTTGGAACTCAAGGTATATATAATAAATTGTAGCTTTAAAGAAAATAAAAAGCGAAAATTGATGGCAGCCATATTAAAAATAAGTTTTAAAAAGAATCTCTCCAGATTCGGAAAGCTCCAGTTTGGACGGGACTTCATTTTCTTTATAACAAAAATGAATAAGAGATGTTACCGAGATTACCAGAAATGATAGTTAAAACTTATAAGAGGTCACGCTTAGTTACTGGAGCAAAGATAATAGAAAAGAGTAAAGTGAAGCGAAAAAGAAACCTTGAATGCAGACACTCTTCGACTCTCCAAACAATATACAGTATACTCTCTATTATCCGTGTGCGGATTATCCGGTTTGCGGATTATCCGTGCTCATTCCGGACTCACATAAAAATTTAAAGAGAAACAATTTCACGCTTATCATGCATGTAAAATCGATGTTGATGTTCGATCGAGAGATTCATTCCATGAAACTAGTGAGCCGTGACGGCGGAGGCTAAAGAATAGATTTTTTTCTTTCTTCCGCCACGTACAATCTCTACCGGTTCAACTCCTAATTTTTCGAGAAATGAATCACCCACTTCCTGCTAGCTCATTCTCGTACGAACACGCTTCTGCCTGACACGTCATTCTTTAACTTCATCGTCCTCTTTCACTTTCGCACGTTCCTTCAGTTTTTTTGTGTCTTCTTTATTGTCAGTTAGTAGCGTGAATTTTTTGGTGATAATTTTGATTTGGAGTGAATTTTTTTTTAAATGTTAAACAAAAATTAGAAATCCTTCCAAAACTTGATAATGGAGAATCTGCTAGTACTGATGCAGAAGATGTACTAAATGAGGGAAATACAATTTCTCATTATGCTGCTCTACAATCTGTGGAAACTTTGTTAGATTATATGGGACAAAGAGGATTTGATTACGGTGACATTACTGCGGTTCGCGAAATATGTGTCGATATTCGACAAGAGATGAACAAAGATCAAAAGCAAAGACGCATTCCAGATTTTTTTAAAGCAGTAAATGTGTAAAGGAAAATTCCTAGTTTGATATTATACAGTATGCAAATGTAAGTAATTTATATATTTTTGTACTGATGTTGATTTTTTTCTTTAATAAAAAGGATTTTTCGGATTATCCGCGTTTTTCTATTGTCCGTGCGATCCCTCCCCGTGATTAACCCGGATAATCGGGAGTGCACTGTATATTTCATTTTCTATACTTATAAAAGGCAATATTTGTGTGTGTGCGCGCAAGGTCCAGACGAATCTATCGCACTCACAGCTATGAAATTTGGCACACAGGTAGTCGTAATGGTGACTCAATGCACCCTGAAGCCGAAATTTTAAAATTTAATCTAGAAATTTTTTTATTTAATGTTTTGGGTGATTTTAATAATAGCAGTCTCAATAGCATAGTTTCGGATACCTGTACGAAAAAAAAATTGATAGGGTCAGGTGGAGTGAAGTGGTCATAAAATCCACATTTTTTAACTTAGGTGGATCATAAATATAAGAATTTGTTAAAATACTCAACATTTTTTGGTTGTTATTTTTACATTACATTATTGAAGAGCACATTGCATTAAAATTTTTTAAAAAAATAATTGATTTTTAACAATTATAAAAATTACATTAAACAATTTTATGACACATTCTTTTTGCCATGTCTTTACGACCACTTTACCCCATGGGGTGGGGTAAAGTGGTCATGGTTAAAAAAAAAAAAGCATAAAACGTATTATAAGTTAGCAGATTTTTTTTTAATATTTAACAAAACTCAATATAGTTTCAACTTTAAAAGAAAATCAGTTTATTTGATCAAATTATACATTTTTTATTACCCATGACCAAAAGTTGGCTTATCAAGAATTGAATCTTCAATTCCAACAATGTTATGATTTTCAGAAAAGGTGTAATAGTCAAAAGTTTTAGATATTTTATTGACAGCAAATCTCCTTTTTTTTTCAAACACCAGTCCAATAAGCTCTTTGATTGCCCCCCTCCCCCCTTTCATACTATACCAACATCCCACAGAAATACTGTGATAATTGATTATCTGCAATTGTGGATTCACTTCATTGAATAAGACCCTTTCTGCTTTTTATCAAATTTTTCTTTGCATGTTTTTAACTGTTTTCTTGCATCTCCTTTTTGTAGTTGTTTTACTATTACAGTCGGACCTCTATTTAACGAAGTCGCTAAATCCCGAAAAAAAGTTCGTTATATAGAAAATTCGTTAAAAAGAATTCACATTTTAAAATACTTTAAACTACAAAAAAAAAATTTTAAATTCATAAACACTAAATATTATTAAAAAAGTAATTAATCACACCTTTATTTTGTAAATTTATATCTATTTGTTCTATATATTTTACCCATTAAAAAGAAATCTGCAAGGAAAACTAGAATAAAACAAAACATTGTCCGGAAATACACTGTATTTTCAAATAAAAAAAATAATTTTATATTAAAATTAATGAATTATAGCATTTCATCATACGAAGGGTTGTTGATTTCTGCATCATGATCATTTCCATCTTCGTCTTCATCGCAATTCATCGTTGTATATTTTTCACACTGTCCCCTTAAAAACTGCCTCATCCACATCTTCATAGACACATACTTTAAAACCTTTTGAACAAGAATTCGATGAATCATAATTTTGTATCTTATCACGATTTTTTTTATTATGGTTGATAAGCTGTTTGGTGGAATACCAAATTTTAAAGCAATATCCTTTTTACTTTCTCGTATACGAAGTATACAAAGAGAAAGTATTGTAATCGTCAAAAAAATCGAACTCGAGATTTTGACCAGTCTCCACGTTTTAGACCTCCCTGAGTCCGAAAAACACAATTTTGGAACTATGTCTGTCTGTCTGTGAACACGATAACTCGAAAACTATTAGAGATAAAGGGATGAAATTTGGTATGTGGTCTTTAAACATAATTTCTAGGTTTCTATCAAATTTTGGACAAAATCCATCAACGGGAAGTCTGTCTGTATGTATGTATGTCCGAGGTCATGCGAACGCTATAACTCAAACTTGAAAAGCCAGATGGATAAAATTTTATACACAGTTTTATCGTCATGAATGTAGGTCCGTATAAAATTTTGGGCCAAATCCGTCAACGGGCTGATTGTCTGTCGGTCTGTATAATCGCATACTTG
>BGPR01035939.1:0-15740 GCA_013235015.1 Araneus ventricosus | reverse complement strand
ACAATGGAGATTGGTAAATGAAAGGGGAGATGGGTAAGTAAGAACTTCAAAGAGAACATACAGAACAGTGTTACATATTAAAAAACATCTTTCGGAACATTATGATTGAAATCAGCATCTTGAATGAATACAAATAAAAAAAGAAATGAAATTACTAACCCAAAACCGAGAGATGCTAAGAAAGGGGAGACGCGACAAAGGAATAAGTGAACGCGTCAGGTTAGTAATTTCATTTCTTTTATTTGTATTTCATTCAAATTTTGGTTTAATGGCAATGTTCGGGTAAAGGACAGTGCGTTTTACTATATGCCAACACCGTCGCAGAAAAACACATGATTTCACTAATTTAACGGTTCGTATAGATTTTACTTATTCCGGATGAGCATCTTACACGCTTACCGATTTACAGTCTTCCATTTTATTTTAATATTTGACTTTCATGATATTGTATATATATATATATATATATATATATATATATATATATATATATATCTGATAAGCACTTTGCCCATGAGAATGAGCGGAGAAGACACAGTGAAAGCAAACAGGCGGAGTCAAGACGTCGATAAAGAGTGCAGTCTAAATTTGTCATAGTCATATCCTGCTCTCAGCATTAGGATTAATTTCTCTAGGGTTTAGGACTTTTAATCGATTGCATTGTATATCAAGAAAGCTGAATGATAATTTCAGAGAGAAATTATATTTCAAATTCAAATATAAAAAATAGCCTTTAAAATGCAACAGCACAAAAATGCATATATTTTATCATTATTAAACAAAAACAAATTAAAAGTTCCAAAATAAGGTTTCATTGATTCTGGAGAAATGGTTTTAAAAAATTTTATGGAGATAAATTTTTTATTCTCAGAATATATAATTCAAAATAAAATGTAATTTATTATTTTAATCATTAACAGAACTTTTCAAGGGTTCATACAAAGATTTTCCTTTCTATCATTTTTAGGGTTTTAAACTGTAAAAAGTTCTTAATGAAAATAAAAAAATTTATTAATTAACCTGTAATGCAATTATTGTTGGTTGATATGAAACCTGCAGGGATCGGGCTTCCTAGTGTTTAGTTGACTCTTAGGCAGATGAAAAACATTTGTCCCTTATAGACCATTATAATTGAACAGAAAAAAGACAAATTCTGTTTTTTTGCAATCTTTAAAACTGAGAGCTCGATACTATAAAAAGTAAAATTTTTAAACATTTAACATTCCATCAGGTGCGCGTTTGTGAGAAAAACACTAGTAGGCGAGGAAATTAAGGCTATAAAATGGCAGTGCCTCCAATTAATTCGCCAAAAACTGGAAACAGTTTTAATCGCTTTATTTCCATGTGAAAAGAGTTATTTGAAGTTTGCCCCAATTTTTAGATGTTGCTTCATCTAGAGGGTTCCGAAACTCCCCAAATTTTTGCCATTTTTTCGTTTTCAGACACTAACTCACAAACAACACATTTCACACAACTTTTGCCCATAGAAAAGTTAAAACTCAAAAAATTCTGAGACAAATGTTACTAAATCTTTGAAATTAGATTATGTAGTTTAGAAACAATGCGAGTTCAAAAAATGTCAATTTTCAGCATTTTTTACAAAAACAGTATATTTTGGATTTTTGACCTCGTTTTTCTGATGTAAAATGCATCATACGAAATTTACAGCTATTTCTGTATGATACAACATTAAATCCTGCATCAAAAGAAACCTTTGAGTGTATTAAGATCACCCTCTTCAAAGGTTAGTTCCTTAAGCTTGTCATTCACCACCAACTCAATCCATCCATTTTCATATCATAAAATTTAGTGGGACATTCATAGCTCAGACTGTGCCAACTGGAAAAACATCACCTATCCCGATGACTTAAGCTACTGCGCCTCCTCCTATTATGTAAGAAAGGCTGGCTCCCCTTAACCCACCATCGAACAGACACTGATGAGAACTATGAAAAGTACTGGAGGTTTAACTCACGGAAGAGAGATTACCGATAAGCACATTTGCTAAATGAGTTGTGACTATGCCTACAATTATGGAAGAATCCGAACAGGTGAAGAACTTTTGTGGCGTATCATTTTGCACCACTGAAAAAAATGTGAACGCAAAGTTATCCAAAGTAACCAGGGATAACAATGATTGCAAGAAATTTGAAGATTGGTTCATTTGCCAAAATATTTCCCAATTGGGTAGAATGTGATTTTACTGTCTAGAGAGCGGTCGGCGATAAAAAAATAAATTGTCATCTGTCAGACCGAATTCTGTATTCAAGCTTGGAAAGCATTGATGGGAATAATTTCGCTCAAGTGAAATTCTCCCCAATAAACAGAGTTGTACCAATGAGAGGATTTACCATTAATGCAAAGGTACATGAGAAATTGGTGAAAATAGACCCGCGAATTAATTGGACGCCAGCCATTCTTTCGTCTTTGTTTCCTGGTCTAATTCGAACAAGGCAGAAATCAATGAAGCTAGTCTTTTGTATGTAAGCTGGCGGCGTTGCGGTCATTGGTCAAACTCCGGACTCAGACTTCCGATACTTCTCTTCTATGTTTTATCTCTCTGTATATTATCTCTTACGAACGAGTTTCCTGTTTTGTTTAGTTACATTAAAAACCTTGATTTTATGTGCATTACTGTTTGACTTCCGCTTTGAAGATTCCATTGACTTAGCATTACACCGAAAACAGGAATGTTAAGATTTTAAAGAAAATAAACAAAGCAGAAAAATCGTCCATATGATACCAATTAAATTGGCATACAAATTTTTCTACAATTTTAACATCGTTTCCTCTGTTACCCAATGATTGAAATCTATAACTAATTATAGATTTCAATTATCAGAATTCTGATAATTGTTTTTCCTCTCTCCTGTTTCCAAATAGAAAACATTGAAAGAGACAGATGGCGCTGAAAACTGAAAATGAGAAGTAAACTCAATCACCACGTTTGTTTCGTAGTCCCTTCAAAAGAAAACGCTTACAACTTTAACTTTCAATTACCAGCTCGGATCTAAAAGACCAAGCTTTATATTAAAGAAGTAAAGCTTCTAATTGTGCATGTCCCTTTCTTTTAGTAAAATAATTATATATAAAAAAAAGAATTAAAATAGTGGTAGACCTCTGACAGCAAGTTCATTCACTTCTAATGTTTATTTCTTATTTCTTTAATATACAAGCTATGTCTGCAAAATGAAGGTGAATGTGGATGATTCTAAAGAAATGTTAAACAAATTATACTTACAGAAGTATTTCGTAAGCAAAATGTGAGTCTCAAATTAATTCAGTCTAAAAATAATTCAAAAAATCAAATAATAATCAGATATATATATATAAAGCAATTATTAAAAAAATATTCAAATTTATTTTACTTTATCTACAAATGAATGCTTTTCGTCTTCAGATTTAGAAACTGGTTCATTGTTTCTTTAAGTCCAACATATTCACATCCCAATGTCCTTGCTATCGCTTTCCATTCTTGAAATATCTCAACCATTTCTTCACTGAGTACTAGTGGCGGTTCGTCCATTAGGTCTGCGGACCACCTGAAATTGTTTTAAAAGCTTGTATTTTCGTATTTATTCTAATTGGCTTTCTTTTCCACTTTTAGAGTTGAATGATCAACAAAAATGGCAAAATACTAATAAAAGCTAAAAAAGAAGTCGGAAAATAAATTTAAGAGTTAAGAGAGAGACAGACCTTACAGCTACATAGAGTTCGACACCTCCTAAGGAGCAAAATTTGACCACTGAGCAACGCGGAGCGCTTTGTCGGAGAAAAAACAACCCTGTCTCTCTTTGAAATTAGAAGGCCTCGAGCTGTGAATTTCACAGCCCTCGTTTGGCGGGATTTCCGCCTTTGCTTTCCTCAGTTCGCTTCTTTTCGCTTTCTCCAATCATTAAATAATTTTTTAAATCAAAATCTTGAGGTGTTGTAATTTTTTTACTCTTTTATCTTTTTAAGGTGCTGATTACAAATCTGTGGCTTACTACCAAAACGTTTTGAAGGACTTTTAGTTATAGCCATAAAACGTGAACATTTTTCCCCCGGTTTTCTGCTTATTTCTCAAAAACTATCAATTTTTAGTCTATCGTCATTCAATACCTAAATAATTAGCACAAAATTTATTACAACTTAGGTATATATAAGTTTTGCAGCACAGCTTTTTTCTGTGCTGACGAGCCGCTACTGCTCACTACATCAAGATCTTCAAGAAAATACTCAAGTTGAGAGTGCAAACAAAAATGTATTTTTAAGCTCATGGCACAACACATTGCTTCAAAGTTCTGTAGCACTTTTTCTACTGTCATGGCATAGTTACGAGAAGCTGTGGTTTTGTCTATTAGCAGAAACTGTGCAGTCGAAACAAAACCAATAATGACAAACTTTCTAATTTTTCGATCAAAATAAAAACTCCTTTAGTGAAACAAAATAATGAAAACAAAAAAATTCCAATATGTTGCGAAAAAAATTTCTCGAATTATTTCCGCAAAAACGATTTCAGACAGTAAGATTGCGTAAACTATGTGAATTATGCCTGGTGGTGAATAAGTTCCTAAAAACTAAAATTTTTAAGGCTTTCTGAACTTCTAAATATTTTGATATGTATATAAACTTATATATGTACACTAAACTTACATTGTAAGCGCAGAAACATCTTCCTCACCAGTTTAATGCTTTTTTCCCAAACCAATTTTAAAAAAGAATGTTAAATTATTTAATATAACCATCAAAAAGCAATATAAAAACTGTAAATATTACCGATTTATCCAAAATTCTGATTAAGACCGTAATTATGTAAGTTTTTTAATTATTACATTATTCTTTTTATTCGCTTTCCTAAGGTCACAGTAGCCTAGTGGTAAGATCCCGGCTTCGTAGCAGTTGGGATCCAGGTTCGAATCCCGATTCACTAACTACCGCCGTATTTTTAGGCCTGGCACACATTAAGGATGTCGGAGTCATACGTCCTTATGCGAGTGGGGCGCGGAAGTTTGGAGAAGGAGGTTCCAGCTCAGGTGTCCTCTTCGTTATGCAAACGCAATTCAAAATTACCAAGTCTGTCCCTAAATAAACTTCGAGTTGCTTTAAATGGTTGTTAATATAGCTAAACTAGACTATAATAAGTTATTTTTTTCACAGCTAATCTATTATATTAATTGAAAGATTAGATTATAATTTTAGGCTTTGTTTCTAATTAACCATTTTCATAAAACTTCCTTTTCTTTATCATTGATTTCTTTGTGCTTTTACACTTGTTTGAATTTCTATTGATTTAATTTATAATAGCAGAATAAGAACTTTTATGTATTCTCGTTCTTTTATTGAGGTATAGTCTTTCAAAGGTTATTATATTAATAATAAGAAATAAGAATTATGATTTTAAATATTAATAATTATAAAAATATTAATAATTAATTATAATAAATATTAATAATTTTTGAAATACTTTGAATGAAATATTTTCAGAAGACCTGCCGCAGGTTCGAAACCCGATTCCACTGAAGATCCGCCGTGTATAGGGTCTGCTGCACGCTAAATCATACGTAGTGGCCAAACGTCCTCCTGTTGGTTTGGCGCGGAAGCTTGGAGAGTGGGGTGTGTCTGCTCAGTCATCGTCCTCGTCATCTGACTGCGGTTCAAAATTACGAGGTCCATCCCTAAATAGCCCTCGTGTTCCTTCAAAACGGGACGTTAATATAACCTAACCTTAAAATATGTATTTATATTATATATTATTTTTACAATCAAATTGTAAACTGTCTTGCGAATTTTATGAACTGTCATAGTATTAAATTGCTGACATGAATAACAATCTATTCCTTGATAAAAATGTTTGGGAACTATACTTAGTGTCCTTAGTGATCATGAATAAATAACTTTTTAAGGTCTTTAATTCACTCGAGTTACTTCTCTGTTTTACAATGTATCCCATAAAAAAACAATAAAAAATTTCACCCTTCTTGAAATTTTAAAACTAATTTTTAATTATTAAGTAAGTTTATTAAAATTATTAAATTTTTTAATAATAAATATTATTATTTATTTATTACAATTTCATATTGTTTACGCATTCATTATGTATACTTTCTTAAAACTTTAGTATATCGAAGTTTTCCAAAATTATTTCTAATTGGGCACCGCATTTCCTAAGGCCGGCCTTGAACCGAAATTATGTGAAGTTTTTGGACGGAAAAATGTTTTATCTAAATGATTTCAGTTTTACTGGTATTATCTGCATACAGAACCATACTTTTTTTTTCAAAACACCAATTCAGATCTGTCATAGTCTGGGCCGCATTTGCCGTCAGTGGTGAAACTGAAATTGAATTTGTCAAAACGAATTCATCGTTATATCAGGATATGCTGGCAGATAATTTGTTCCTGATATATCTTCTGATAACATCAGGAGATTGAACATTTCAACAAGACAAAGTATCTGTGCATAATTCATTATTCTGAAAAATCCTAGATGAAAGCGGTATCCTACAAAATCCTGGTAAAAACTCTTCAATGGCTATATCGGAGTTCCGACCTGAATCCAATGGGAAAACTTTCGGGAATTCTGGTTAGATATGTTTACAAGAATGGGCGACAGGAGAGAAGCAAATTTTTTCTTAAAACCACAATAAAAATTTCTGGAATAAAATTGACCCTGATATCTCTCAAGTTCTTTCTGGTTCTATGAATCGACCAGTAATACAAGTAAAAGAAAAATGAGGTTCAAATATCACTTACTAAAGAATAAATCATATCGACTCTATACATTTTCCCAAATCTAACTGTATAGATGTTTAACTAATTGCTTATAAAATCACAATAAGTAATTAAACTTAAATTTATTTTCGCTGTGATTTCATTATCTCCCAAAGTATCATTACATTTCATAAAAATATAATATAAATTTCTAGTTTTTTTGTCATGTGTTTTTGCGACTTTATACTTTTTTCGACGAGTGTGCACCAACAAAACAATTTGCCAAATTTTATTTATCTATCTGTTGAGCTTTTTGAATTATCGTGTTTTCATGCGCGTACACAGACGGACAGAAAGACTGTTTTTTCACCTGCGAATTTCGTCGAAAATCGCTAGAAATAAACAAGTTGCAAACATCTAGATCTAACAATTTTAACAATACATTTCATTGCAGTAAAATTAAAACGGTTCATTGCTTCTACAGATAATTCAATTGCTTTGTTTTCTTTAATTGCTAAAAGCTATAAAATGTAGATTCTGTTTATTTTTTCATATTCTTTGCAATCATAAATAGTTCTTCAGTTTTCATTTAATTTCAATAAATTATTTTGTATAATCTAGAAACGAACTCCTTATTTTAATGTTAGAATCACATTGGCATTTTTCATGAAGCGAATGTTTCTACGTATCAAACGAATGAAAGCATTTCAAGCCGTGCTATGACCTCACAACCACTTCTTGTACAAGATAATTAGTGAGGGGAAACTCCCCATGGCAGTTCTATAGACCTGTGTGTTAAGCAGGAGTCTGGGAGACGCTACAACTCTTGCGCCTTCCTTGGGAGAAATGAAGGCCTGGAGTGTTTCGTGACCCCCTTGTGCTTACCCCTTAGTTTAAGGGTTACAGAAAGAATTTCAACCATTAACAGATTTCTACGCCAAACACATTATCATTCGCGCCGAATGCCGCAGAATAACAAGACGGAGATTCCAGAATATTATTCTTAAAATATTGGCCGTTTTTTCTGTGCTATTAGGGACGTTATACCTAAAAGTTATATGCTAAATATTGTTCAACTGACATAAAACATTAATACTTTTCAACCGATTTGTTAAAAAATATATATTATCTGCTTTCTTCGCAAAGTATAAATATATTCTTAAATTTGTTAAAATTAAGGAAAAATTGCACAACTTTGAAATTCACATCATTGAAATGATTAGGATGGAATAGTCGAATTTATTGGACCATCTGAATATTGTTTTCTGCACTGTGGTGGAGAAATAATTTTAACGAAAAACAAGAAATTGAATTTTCTTGTAGCTTATTTATTTATTTTCAGAACGGCGTAATTAACTTTTTATGAAATGGACTTTAAATTAGGAAAAAGCAAATTAAAGTTAAGCAACTTCCTTAATATCAAAAATTTGATTCGGATCTACATTCCTGATGATAAAACTGTGTTCTAAGTTTTATCCATCTAGCTATTCAAGTTTTTGAGTTATAGTTTTCACATGAAAGCGGACAGACAGACTTCCCGTAGACGGATTTTGTCCGAAATTTGATAAAAACCTACAAATTATGTGTCAAGATCACATACCAAATTTCATCTCCGTAGTTCTAATAGTTTTTGAGTTATCGTGTTCACACAGATAGATACGCAGACAGACATAATTCCAAAATTGTGTTTTTTGGACTCAAGGAGGTCTAAAATGTGGAGATTCGTCAAAATCTCGAGTTCGAATTTTTTGACGATTACAATATTTTCTCTTTGTATATTTCCTATACGAGAAAGTAAAAAAAATAAATGTAGAAGGAAACTTGATGCATTTAATGAATCAGCGACCTGTTTATTTAATGTATCAGTGAAGATCTGAAGATAAAGCGAGTGCCAATGAAAAGACTATTTCCTTGAAAAAAAACCCGTCCCCTCATATTATCGTAGATACAAATTTTAGCAAAAGCATTTCTTCACAATATGCCTATTAAAGATGTTTATAAGAAAATAAAATATAAATATGCCTTTATATTAAAACAGTTTAATTAAGCTTTTATTATTAAATAAAATGTATTATAATTATCCTTCTAAATAAAATATTACATTAAAATTACAATTCAATAATATTTTCGAAAGTTGTCTCGAAAAGTTGAAAAAAGTTAACATGATATTACATTTTCATCCTGTACAAATAGAGACACATTCGCTTTAATTATTTGTAAAATTCATAATATCAGCATAACAAAATATAATTAATCGAAAAAGAAACAAAAATGTTTTAAATCATCTACAATCTTATAAGTTTTTATTTAATTTTAAAGAACAGAAACGGTTCTTAGAGATGCCATCCTGGTAGAGCGAAAACGCTTTCGTAAAAAAACACGTGTGAACACTGTCACTCGTTACTATGGGAGCATGCGACAATTTGCCGGCGAAACCGGAGCTGTTTCATTGGTGAAGGATGATACGCGCGCGACGAGAACTGGTTACACATCTTTGCTTCGCGAGGGTGAACAGCGCCATTAAAGAACACGGGATCACATGTCGCGTCACGGCTGCAACTTTCGGCGTAAACGTTCCGTGTGTTCGCGCCCTAATAGTGTAGATCAGTGGTTCCTAACCCGTAGGCCTCGGATAGCGTATTAATGGGCAGCGAAACGCTAGTGAAGAGTCGAAATCGGTGAACTTCACTTCTTTCTTGCTTTATAAAACAATATATTTTTATTCCTTTTACAGTAAGCTTCACTAATTGTTAGCATATAAGGACACCTAATATATAGGGTGTTCACACTTATCGTTGTCCAATAGCTAATTTCTAAACCATTAGAGATAGATATTTGGTTCCAATTGGAAAAATGGTTTAAATGAAGGGAAGAATTACATTTTATGTTTTTTGAGTCATTAAATAAATTCCTGAAAAAGTTACGAATTTTAACTTTCTATACGGTCCCCTGGTCTTATCAGACATATCTAGTAAAATATTCTTGACACTCCAATATTTTAACCAAAAAAGTCTCATTCTTCAGCGACTAAAACTGAGCAAGTTATGGAGCTTTGAATGTCATGATTTTTACCAATCAGCTGTTTCGTCGAGCAACTGCTGCGTATTGATTGGTGAATCGTCTGCAAGAGGGCTATTGATATGCTGTTAAGTGGTCTAAGTCAGCGATATTCAAAGCTCCATAACTCGGTCAGTTTTAGCCTCAAAGAGTGGGACTTTTTTGTTTAAAATGTCAGTGTGAAAAATATTGTACTAAATATGATTGATAGGACCGAGGGACTGTATTAAAATTTAGATTTCGTAACTTTTTTAGGAATATATTTATTCACTCAAAAAACTTATATTATAATTCTTCCCTTCATTTAAAGCATTTTTGCAATTGGAACTATACGTCTATCTCTAACGGGTTAGAAATTAGCTATTGAACCACGATAAGCGTGGACACCCTGTATATATACAGGGGACCAGGACAAAGGCTGGGCCCTACACGTATGCTCTCGCACTTGTGCAACAACACTTTCCAAATGGCCTTCATGGCAGAAGGAAGGCAATGCCATTTGCCTGTGCCCATGATTTGGAGGGAGCCTACCAATCACATTGACGACTGTTATTTCTGCATGGTACCACCAGTTTCTGGAGGCTTCACCAGAAACAAAAGAGAACAATTGAATACTCTAACATACCATATGCTCTGCAACCTATCTCACATGGCGAAGGACTCCCAATTCATGAGCCTCCTACAGATTTTTCTATCAGTTCAGACGAGGACGATCTCGTTGTGTCACATAATTCTCTTCAAGCGTCAACGTCAGCATGTGGTGGCAGTAGGCGTGATGATGACTTTTCGTGCTTTGATGAAACACCTTCTCTACATAAAATTACCTGGGTGTTGAACTGAATTATCTTGTTCGCGATTTGGATCTGTCCAAAAGCAAAGCGGAGACATTGACCTCAAGACTTAAACAGTGGAATCTTCTCGAAGAAAATATCTTCATTTCGCACACGTCATCTGCTCTTCAAATCTTTCTTTAAAAAAGAAGAAAGTCTTGTGTTCTGATGCTACATTGATGGCCTACTAAAAGAACTCTGCATTGTACATGAGCCCAATGAATGGCGGCTGTTTATAGACGCTTCAAAACTGAGTCTCAAGGCGGTTTTGCTGAATAACGGGAACGAGCTTCCATCTATACCATCTATTCCATCTATAAGCGAAATGTTAGCTTTTAAAGTAAATTAATCGATCATTTCTGTATTTAATTATATATTTAATTATATATCTGTATTTATTTATATAATGAAATCTTAGGAAAATTTTATTCACGATTGTTTAAGAAACAAAAATATAAATACGAGCTAACTGCTTTTGAACTGGACATGAAAAAAGGAAAATACGTTTGCGTCTCTCTGAGGGTTTAAAAATTATCTCAAATAGAGTTTCTTCAGTAACCCTTAGGATTTAAATCGATTGCATTGTATATCAAAAACGCTGAATGATAATTTCAGAAAGAAGTTACATTTCAAACTCAAATATAAAAAAGAGCTTTTACAATGCACCAGTACCCGAATACAGATATTTTATCATTTTTAAACATGAACCAAATAAAAAGTTCTAAAATTCTTTTTCGTTAATTCTGGAGAAATGGTCTTCAGAAATGTTGCAAGATAATTTTTTCTTCGAAGTATAAATAAATCAAAATAAAATGTAATTTCCTTGTTGAATTATGCACAATACAATTTCATGCAAAGATTTTCCTTCCTAACATTGTTAAAGCTTTAAACTGTTAAAAGTTCTTAATGAAAAATATAATATTTTATTATTTATCCTGTAATGTAATTGTTATTGTTTGATACGAAACCTCCAGGGACCGGCCATTCTAGTGTTCAGTTGACTCTCAGGCGGATGAAACCCATGGACCGAAAAATCTGAAATAGTATTTTTTTCTTGTAATCGTTAAAACCGAGAGACCTGTAGGGTACCTTCCAGCAGGCGAGGGTATGTGAGAAATACACTATTAGTACAGGAAACTAAGACCAAAAAAGGCTGTGCCTCCAATTAATTCTCGGAAAGCTGGAAACTGTTTTGCACTATGCAAGTTCAAAAAGACGTCATTTTTTAGCATTTTTCGTCATTTTTAGCCTTCGAGCGTATTCGCAAGACCTCGTTTTTCTGATGTAAAATGCATGATATGTAAATGACCGCTATTTCGATATGGTACAGCATCAAATCCTGCACCAAAAGAAACCTTTGAGCGTATTAAGATCACCCTCTTCGAAGGACAGTTCCTTATGTTGGACATTCACCACCAATCAATCCATCTATTTTCAGCTCGTAAAATTTGGTGGGACTTTCATTGCTCAGACTGTGCCAACTGGAAAAACATCACCTATCCCGATGACTTAAGCTACTGCGCCTCTTCCTATTTTGTGAGTGAGGCTGGCTCCCCTTAACCCACCATCGAACAGACACTGATGAGAACTATGAAAAGTACTGGAAGTTTAACTCACGGAAGGGAGAACACCGATAATCACATTTGCTAAATGAGTTGCAACTATGCCTACAAATATGGATGAATCCGAACAGGCGGAGTACTTTTGTGGCGTATCATTTTGAACCACTGAACAACATGTGGACGCACGGTTATCCAAAGTTACTACGGATAACAATGATTGCAAGAAATTTGAAGATTGGTTAATTTGCCTTAATCCACTCCCATTTGGGTAGCATGTAATTTTACTGTCAACAGGAGTGGTGGAGGATGAAAAATAAGTAGTCATCTGTCGGACCGAATTGGACATTCCAGCTTGGAACGCATTGATGGAAATAATTTCGGTCAATTGGAATTCTCCCCAATAAACAGAGTTGTACCGATGAGAGGATTTACCATTAGTGAAAAGGTAGACGTGAAATTAGTGATAATAGATCCGCGAATTAATTCTAGGAACATCCATTTTTTGGTCTTGGTTTCCTGGTCTAATTCGAACAAGGCAGAAAGCAAAGTGGCCAGTTTTTTTAATAGAAGCTGTCGACGTTGCTGTTTTTTATCAAACTCCGGAATGAGACCTCCAGTACTTCTCTGTGTATTCTCTCTTATGGACGAGTTTTCTGTTTTGTTTATATATATTAAAAACCTTGAATTTATTTGTATTTCTTTTTGCCTTCCGCTTTGAAGATTCCATCGACTTAGCATGACACCGGAAATAGGAATTTTATGGTTTTAAAGTGAATAAACTGAACAGAAAACTCGTCCATATGATACTAATTAAGTTGGCATAAAAATTTTTCTCCAATTTTAACATCGTTTTCCCTGCTGCCCAATAATTGAAATGTATAATTCTGAGAACTGTTTTTCCTCCTACCTGTTTCCAAATAGAATACATTCATAGAGCTAACTGATGTCGCCGAAACATAAAAATCAGAAGTAAACAGAACCACTTCGTTTATTTCGGAGTACCTTCAACTTTAACTTTCGTTTACTAGCTCGGACATAAATGACCAAGCTTTATGTGAAAGAAATTTTCAGACTACTGTTTAGAATAATTGTCATTTAGTGGAAAAATTATATATAGAAAAGTTTGAATTAAAATAGTGGTAGAGCTGTGAAAGCATGTTCGTTCACATTTAATATTTATTTCCAATTCCTTTAATGCATAAACTATGTCTGGAAAACGAACTCAAGAGCGAATGATTCTAAAGAAATTTTATTCAAGTAATACTCACTGAATAATTTCGTAAGCAAAATGTCTGTCTCAAACTGGCGTTAAGTCGAGATTAATTGCGCTCTTTTCAATCGATGAATGTTCTTGCGTTTTAATATCCTTTATTGCAAAACACCATTTTTTAACATAGCAGTTGACAGTTTACGAAAAGAAACTTCTCGAATTTCACAAAAATTATCATACTAACATAGTATCTAAAATGGAGAGTTAGAAAAGCAGTTTCCTTTTAATTTATTTAATAATATTTCAGTATTCATCTGAAATATTTGAATCTGAAATGTCTCAATATTATTCGAAATCATGTGCACCATGCGCAAACTAAAATTCTGCATTCATATCACTGCATTAATTCTGGCTCAAAAATATGAGGACAAAAAAAGTGATACAAGAAATTTAAATATTCAGTTGAAACTCATCTGACTCGTAAACACATTTTCACGTTATGTAAGTACCACTTGCACATATTCGTCTTTCTTCGCCATGATTATCGAAACGTATTATACATGTAATAGTATGCAACAACTGAACAATATTTTGACTTTAATATTTTTCCCTTTACATTTTCATAACTAAAAACTCTAAATAATATTTCATTAACCTCAAACGATTAATTACTGTTACCATTTTCTTTATATTACATGTTTTGTAATTGACTGTCTACTTATATTATCTGTGTTTTAAGAGTTTGTTTTTCAGGAATGGCAACGTTGTTTTAGTAGAGTGGAAAAATGTCTTTAGAATTTGAGTTTAACTTAGTATTCTTCATATAATAAAAACGGCAATTAAAATCGGTAAACTGGGGATTCTTTATTTAGAGTAAGAAAGAAGAGTTTATTTTAGTTTTAGAGTAATAATTTAGAGAGAGTTTTAAACAACAAAGCTTAGTATATTTTGACAACTTAGTATTTAGTGACAACATGAGTGTGTAATTATTGCAACATGTATACATATATTGGTAAAAAGAGATTCGAAAAAATTCATTGTAAAATGTGTACTAAAGGAAAATAAACTATTTTACAAGCATCGTAAATAGTAGAAAGGAATTAAACACAAATAATAACTCAAAAAGCTGAAATCTTTATATTCCCTATCTTTGTGAAGAGTATCATGTTTTGGAAAAAACAAATTAAATGAAACCGAAACGAGAGACATTCGCGGGTTTTAGAGTAGAGGCTGTAGCTTTGAAAAACTTTTTTTGTAGTTCTGTTTCTTTCTGAGTTGAAGAGCAATCCCTGAAAAGTCCATTAAACGTAATTGAGTGTAATTCTGTCACAAAACCTAGAAAGAATATTTTGTATTTATGAATTAAAATCTTGGTTTAAAAATTATGGTAAGGAGAGGGGTTCTTTTGTTTTAATCATTTAATCATCAATTTGTTTAAATTTCAATTTTAATCATTTACCCTTTGGATATAAATAGATTGCATTGAATACGATAAACGCGGGGTGATAATTTAAGAGAAAAACGATTTTTAGAAATTCAAATATAAAAAATAATGTTTACAATGCAACAGTATAAGAATGCACACTTTTATGATTTTTAAATAAAAATAAATAATTAAATAAATTAAACTTCTAAAATTCAATTTCGGTTGTTCAGGAAGAAATCGTCCTAAACATTTTTTTGCGGATAGATTTTGACCTCAAGGAATAAATAATTTAAAATAAAATCTAATTTCAATTTTTCATCACGCAGAAATGTTGTCAAGAGATAATTCAAATATTTTCCTTTCAAATTTAAAAAAAAAAATTCACTATTAAATTATCTTTATGGAAGAAAGATTGTATTTTTAAATATAAATGCATTTATTGTAGGTTTATATTAAAGATGCAGGGGCAGTTCTTTGGCTACAATTGACTCTTAGGCAGATGCAATACATTTGTTCTTTATAGTCCATAGCAGTTTGACCAAAAAATGTCAAATAGTGTTTTTTTTTGTAAATTATAATATAGGCCAGAAAAATTTAACTTTTTGATTGGGGTTTACATAAATTAATGCAAATTATATGATATTTGTGATGCCTATTTTAAAAATATTGACGAATTTTCTGTATCACGTAAGGAATTTTAACAATTGCGAAATTTAAAATTTCGAATTTTAATTTGCAATATATTCATTATTTTACTGAAATTTATTTACAAAAAGAATTGAAAAATCATATAATATTCTGAAAGATATTTAAAAAATTTTAATACATTTTGCAAATTCAATTTACTTTTTCCATAAATGACTGCTTATCCTCAGATTTTGAAACTTATTCATTATTTTTTAAAGTCCCATCATATTCACATCCTAATGTCCTTGTTATCATTTTGCATGCATTTTATATCT
>BGPR01035938.1:0-11517 GCA_013235015.1 Araneus ventricosus | reverse complement strand
CGTTCCTCAGGTTCTGAACGCAGTTCCATCAACGAAACAATTCCGACTATCGAGTGCGTAGAATAGCATCCGCAGTCCGTATTGTTCCTCAGGTTCTCCTCGCATATTTACGGATCCTACATAGTAGAGAACGAGGTCTCTTCTCATTGGCTCTCAGCGTCACGTGAATTGGCTTGCTTCTCAAAATCGTCATTCAGTGGCGTAACAAGGGTGGGGCTATTGCCCTGGGCGCAAAATTAAGGAATCAATTTGTTGTATTTAATATACAAGTAGGGTTTTTTAAGCTCTTATTCCTAAGATTCTTAAAAATTGAAATGATTCAACAAAGTGTGGGAAAATCTTAAGGATACAGTCATTTTTACAACCCGGAAACCTCAAGCTGCGACAGAATAACAAGTAATATTATATTTCAGAGATTTGCTGACCGAAACCCTCATTTCGAAATTAAAAGCTCGTTTAGAGCTCCCACCCGATAAAGGAGGATGGTTAGGGATGATTGCCTCCGCAGGGTTCTTGATGCCTTCTTCTGGCCTGAAGGTTCTCATGGTTCATCACGCTATGCATGATAAACACTGAATGGACATCAGTTTCTTCGGAAATTGGTGATGAATGTTTAGCAAGTGTCGTTCCTATTTTAATCAGCAAAGAGGAAGATCTGGGAAAATATGGTCCATTTTGTGTGTAGGTAAGAGAACCCAGCAACTTAGAGTATGTTCTTCATCTTTACATTGTTTTAGCACTGAATATTTGCATAATTTGTATGATGAAAATCGATAGTGTTTAGAACGATGAGATTGTTCTGCCAAACGCAAAAAAAAAAAACAGAGAAACGAGAGAAAGACTCATAAAGTCTTCTTTTTGCAATTGCTGGTAAAATACCAGATCTTAAACAGATCTTAAATTGACATTGAAAATTTTTTCTTTCTTAATCAATTTTCTTTAAAATAGCAAGGATTTTCTAAATAATTTACATTTAAAATGCCAAAGAATAAATAAGCATTTAAGAAAACTTTATGAAGACCCCAAATGTTCTGCTAGGGTTACAATACAGATTTTTTCTCAAACAAAAAATGATTTTCAAATAAGTATTAATGCCTTTTGTGTACTTCTTTTATGAAAAGGTAGTTTCTAAAGATTATTATCCGATCATGATGATAATTCAAAGAAAATGATATCGTCATACACATGCGTTATTTTTTGGATATGATGTCGAAATGCTATTATTTTCATTTATTTCAGTGAAATGATCTCTAAATTTAAATTTTAGATTGATTAATCAGTAGGTATTTAGTATTACTTCAATTTAGTAGTGATTTAGCTATTACTTGAATTTATAGGATTTAGTATACTTGAATCTAGTGACTATAGTATTACTAATTTAGTAGTGATTTATATTATCAATTTAGTAGTGATTTTAGTATTACTTCAATTAGCAGATTTAGCTATTTTTCAATTTAGCAGTGATTAAGCATTAAGATAAATGAATGATGTTCTTTGCCTCGTGAAACCTTCGTTAGAAGCTTTAATTCTCGCCAGCAAACAGACATAACTTTTCTGTCAGATTCCCCTCCTCCAGGTTTGTTTTCAAAACACAATAAACTGAAAAATTGAAATTTCTATACTATTGTCAACTCTAAAACATCTTTAATTCTTTATATGATTTAATTATAAAAATATGAAATTTCTTGCTGCACTTTTTTTGTTAACTAAGCTTTTATACTAGCATAAAAGCCTGAATTTGAATGAATCTAAATTTATAAAATTACTACTTCTATAATTTTATTAGAAAATTCTGAGCATCTTTTGTATGATTATTTTACACTTTCACCCGATTTTTGAACCGAACAATTTAGCTACTTTAAATATATCCAGCCTTGAAAATGAATGCATTTGTTATTCATATGTCTCAAAATTTCCCATGTAAAAAAAAATAATATGGTCCAAAAAAACTGGGAATTCTTTCGATTACCTTCATAAGTCAGAAATATTTAAGAATCTATAATTTGTGAAATTTTAATCTTCTCAGTTGCATTGTTTTTTCTTATTTACAAAAACATGCAGCAATGAAGAAGAATCCGGCTGAAGGCCTCAAAATTGTTTTATGTTATTTCATCAAGATCAACTCAAGAATGTTTTTTATATCTTATTTTTTAGTTATTTGTACTTTAACATTTGCACCCCGGCATAAAGTTTCGAAAAGACATGGGATCACATTTTAAAAGAAGAAAGAGAGGGGGCGTGCAGCTTGTATTTGCCCCTGGGCGCCATTTTCATGGTAAGTACCACTACGTCATTAGCACGGGCCAGTGGGATTTTGTTTGTTCTTTCTGCCAATCGCATCAGTGGAGAAAAGCTGCACCTTTCTAATTACGTATTTGATGTTTCAAGATAATGATGAAAACATTTTTAGAATAAAACAATCCAAAGGATGCACCCCAGCAATGCAGGGACAGCTGAATAATGACGGACGCCATTTAAAGAAGGCAAGTCATATAGCTGCAGGCAGCTGTACATGAGACGTCACTCACTACTCCATGTAGGATCCGGTAATCGTTCTTGGCTCCGAGTGGGTGAGAGCAGCGCCTCCTAGTGGCATAATGTTGTGCTTTATGTCGGAAACTTCTTCCGTTTTTTCATCCAGCATTTTCATGTTATGTGACGTTCTTTATCTAATAACTGTAAAAAACTTATCCGCTTTCAAAATGTGTTTTTGTGTTATTTTGTTTTATTTTATTTTTTTACTTCTACAGTAAATATGTAATCAAATTGATAACATTTTATTAAATATGTCGTATAGCAAAATACAGAAGCGTTTTAAAAAATAGCGTTACGTTTCAAGTAAATGCAAATTTAAATTTTAATAATTTCAACACTCACGAAAATAAGTATTAACAGCAATCATTTTAACTCCATATCATTTAGATCAGAAATGGTGCAAGCTATGGATTTCTTGATCAGCATAAAATTGTTTTGTACTCGGAGTTCAAAAAAATACTGTTTGAAAATATTTTTTCACTCAAAATCATTATGAATTGAAAGAAGAATTATTAAAATCATTGAAAATATTTAACATTCAAGTAGGAAATTGTCCAGCAGAATACGGAATCTGTTTGAAGCACAAGATCAATAATATCCATCAAAGCAATATTAATCATCTTGGCATTATCGAAATAACCATTTAAACAGAATTTTAAAGCATCAACTCAACATCAAGATGTACCTTTGTAAAAAGGACGTTCTAAAAAAACAACGGAGTAATCAATTGAAAAGTTGAACCACAGAGAATCAAATAAATAATAGCAGCTTGAATAGTCTCTTAACAAGTATTTGGTCATTCAAATTATTTCCTCCGGAAAAGATAAAGCAACTAATGCACAAATCTTTCTCGAAACTCTTCGATAACTGATCCTAAAAAATCTGAATATAATTTTAGAATGCAGATTATTTTTCAATAAGTTGCAAAGAGCCCATACCCATCAGTGAAGTTATGCAGATGATGAATGTTGCAGTGGGAATAAAGTAGTTTTTTTTCAGTGCTGTATGTGTAGGTGATGCATATTATAATGTCACATCCAGCAATTATCCAAGAACTCGCCAAAATATAGTGTAAAAAATCAGTTGAACAATTTCGTAGCAAAACCTAAAAGTAAATACATTCAACAAAAATGGAAGGAACAATATATTTTAATTATTGCACAAAAATCTCAAATCTTTATGATATGATTAGCACTTAGCTTGATTCTAAATTGAAAAAATAAGAATTTTACCTACCAAATATTAAGTAATAATAAATGACTATTTTATTTGTTGCTTTGTTTCATTCCAAAACTGAGAGTGTGAATTTACATTTTAAAACGAATCTAAAACAAGATGAAATTGGACAAGGCAATCGAATTACTTTTAAAAAAACAATTTATAAAAAAATAAATGGCATTTCCACTAGTGGCAGCGATTGAGAGTTATAAGTGGGGGGACAACAAAAAAATTATGAGTAGAAACTGAAAGTGCCCGCGAGTATAGTGACAGTAAAATTTAGCCACAAAATAAGTTCTGGATGCCCCTGAACGAATTCAGTTGACGGTTGAATGGTCACACAAAATGATAGCAAAATTGAATTTTTTTTGCAAAAGGGGGGGGGCAGTTTATGAGTGGCAAATATTTTAGCATATTTCAAGATACTTTCGTGACTAAAGCATCTTAAATGAACCTCGAGCTGGAACGCCTAAAATGGAATCGAGTCACGAATCAGCGATTTTTCTTCCAAGCAACAAAGAGTTGTGCTGTGAATCAGATCTTTATTGAAGCCCACAGCTTTTAAGATACAAGTACATTAAGCATGTGCCGGAGTTTTTTTTCTTTGAAAAACGTGTGAATGAACTAATCTATTGAGAAGAAAAATGTTTATATTTCCAATTCATTTTTTATATTTAAATTTTACATACATTTATATTCCTTCCATTTAGATAATATAGTACACCTATATATCTAAAACTGCAAGTGTCAAAACCGAAACAGAAAAAAGTTACACATCTTTATAAACAAAAACGTTCATCTTGGGCATTGACAACAAAAACACATTGATAGTGCTTTACCCTTTTGATAGTTTAAAACCATCGAGCAATGTCAAAATAAAGCAGTCCATTAATTTGTTAATACTCAACATTAGAATTATGATCTAGATTTAAAACAGAAGGCAAGATTTCATGAATATATCTGTATAAAAGTCTGAAGGAGAAAGAAAAGCAACTAGCTGATCCCGCGCAGTTCAAAATTGATTATACGTATATCGCGATTTTCCTGTCGCTTTAGGACCTAATCGCCTAGCTGAAGATTCAACACTCCAAGAAAATTCGTCAAAACACAAAAAGGCGCCAAGTTGTGCGCAACAGAAAAGTGTAACCAATGTACAATGTTCACAATAGTATGTTTTCAGGATGAATCATGAATTGAAATGATTTTATCTTCACCGACTTAAACTATTTTGACGCTGATTTCCAAGATTCGACCCGCCTAAGTGTTTCATTTCTAACTGTTATCTTTTGAATAATTTCGTTCAAAAGCCATTAAGCATTGTAATAAATATTGTGAATTTTCCAAATTAAACCGTTTTTTTCTGGGAAATTATTTTACACTAGAACGAATATAGTAACAGGCTATGACTATGAAGTTATGCCTAACATGTATAGCGCCGCCCCGGTTTTACTTTGTAAACAAACTGATTGCTGCCATCGCGCGTGAAATTAGCTTCTTTTCAAAGCACGTGCTAACGTTTTATATTAAACTCTAATATTAATATAAATGAGCGAAGTTGGTTACATTTTGGTTTCAAATACAATTTAATTTAGTTTTAGTACAAAATGCCAATTTGACTGTTACGCTGAATTTATGTTTCAACAAAAATAAATTGTACGGTATATAGAAGAAAAAAAAGTTTTGATTTGATTGCGTTTAATCTATTTATCTGTATGCGAATTCTGGTACAAGTAGTTGCGGCCCAGTAAATCATTAAGATTTCACTTCCTCGGGGTAGCTGCTTGGATGATTCTAATTAGAAATGAGAGTTTCGCGCCTTCTATCCCATATTCGTAACTGCCTAAAAAGTGATGAATAAGCTATCAAATAAGGAAGAAACACATAACGTAACCCCCATGCTGTTTAAAGGAGAGAAATTCACCTTCGGAAAAATGCATAAAACATTTCACTCATTTTTCCCTCCCAATCTCCGTTTTTTTAATTAACAACAACTATGGTCTCGAATCCACAATTTTTGAGTATAGAGGAAGGCAACTGTGTCTGAGATGTTAATGCATCCGATTGTTTTCTATGTTGTCATGTACATGACATATGGATGAGGAAAATATTAAAATCTTAATCTCTACAAATATAACCATACAAATTTAGTTCCATAACACTGAGTAAAAAAAGTCCTGCCAGACCTCCGCCTCCCTCTCCGGCCGACCGCATTCTTTATGTGTACTTACTTTATTTATGTCGGTAAGCTAACTGCTCCACTACAGTTCCAAAAGAGAACGAACAGAAACCTACACAATCAGAATGCTATATGATGAAAAAAGGAAATAAAGATTGACAGATATGATCTAAAAAATCAAAACTTATTCGGTCCTTCAAAATCAAACTTTGCGAAATTGAGGTTCAACAGGATCGAGGTACACACTTCAAGGTAGAGAAGAAAATAGAAGGAAAAGAATATACTTAGAATCTAAACGTCTCTAACATTATTATTTGTTTAAAATGAAGCTAAATTCGCATATATTTGGGATGCAGCCAAACGCGTAGCTTATCGGGAGAGCAGTCTGGTCGTCAGTCCTTGAAGGCGAAATGAGGACAAATTTTATGTGTTTCTGCCACACTTTAAAATATATTTTGAAGAATTGCAAGAGTTTATCCCATGCCGCCATCGTACGACTGTGGGGCGAAAAATTTTTCGCCACATGCCAATGCACCTTCGCTAAACTCGCTGGTCTGCTGCCTAAAGTACTTTCAAACCCCAGGCAAAAAAAAAAAGGGAATTAAAGAAAAAGAAAAAAATATTATAATGTTAGAAATCTTCAGTCTTAGAGGGGACCAAATGACAGATTTCATTTCACCACGTGATGCCGATCTCTGAGCCAAATTGCTCTCTGTCGACAGCAGGTACAAAGAATGAAAAAGATTATTTATTTAATTGACAAGAATTTATGGTATCGAATCCACACAATTTTTATGGGGAGCAGAGGGAAGGCAACTGTGCCTGATGTTAATGTATCCGATTGTATTCTCTCTGTCATCTATTTGACATATGTGTCCTGGATGAGTTAAAATATTAAAAATTCATCCTACAAATATAACCATACAAATTTATTACTCACACCACTGGAGTAAAAGTCCTGCCAGACACTCCGCCTCCTCCGGCCGACTGCCTTTATGTACTTACTTCTTATTTGTTTGCGTTAACTACCCGCCTTAAAGTGCCAGAAAAGAGAACGAACAGAAACCCTACACAATCAGAATGCTACATGATTAAAAAGGAAATAAAAATTGACAGATATGACCTAAAAATTCAAAACTTATTCGGTCCTTCAAAATCAAACTTTGCGAAATTCAAGAGGATCTGAGTACACTTAAAGGTAGAGAAGAAAGAATAGAAAAAAAACGAATATATTTAGAATCGTCTCTAACATTATTTTATTTTGTTTAAATGAAGCTAAATTCGCATATATTTGGGATGCAGCCAAATGCGTAGCTATCGGGGAGAGGCGTACATGCCCGGGCGTCATTTGTCTCTGAAGGCGAAATGGAGGACAAATATTATGGGCTTGCCACACTTTAAAATATATTTTGAAGAAGTGGCAAGAAATAATATTTATCCTATGCCGCTGTAATGACCACCGGTGTGAAAATAAATTTTTCGCCATTAGCGCCACATACCTTCAAGCATTCTCATCTGCTGCCTAAAGTACTTTCAACCTCAGCAAAAAAAAAAAGAAGAAAAGGGAAAAAGAAAAAAGTTATAATGTTAAAAGACCTCAGTCTTAGTGGGGACCACAAATATGATTTCATTTAACACGCATACCATGATCTCTTGAGCCAAATGCTCTCTGGCGGACAGCAGGGCACAAAAGAATGAAAAAAGAATATTTATTTAATTGACACAACTAATGGCTTCATCCTCAGAAATTCAGAAAGGCAACCTGTGTCAATGCATAAGATTTTTTTTATCTCGGTCATCTACATGGGCATATGTCCAGATGAGGAAAAAATATTAAAATTCATTCTACAAATTCTAACTAAACAAATTTAGTCTCCACACCACTGGAGTAAAAAAAGTCCTGCCAGACCTCTCCCGCCCCTCCGGCCGACCGCATATGTAATTACCTCTCATTTTATGTGTCGGTAAGCTAACCACCGCCATGTTTAAGCAAAAGAGAACGAACAGAAACCTACACAATCAGAATGCTATATGATGAAAAGGAAAATAAAGATTGAGAGATAAGGATCTAAAAAAAATCAAAAAATTATTCTGTCCTTCAAAATCAAACTTTTCGAAATTGAGATCTAAACAGATTCACACACTTCAAGGTAGAGAAGAGAACAGAAAAAAAAAGAATATATTTAGAATCTGAACGTCTCTATCATTATTTTATTTTTTTATTTAATGAAGTTAAATTGCATATATTTGGATGCAGCCAAATGCGTAGCTATCGGAGGCGGTTCCGGACGTCAGTCTCTTGAAGGAACAAAATATTATTTGTATCTGCCAAATTTTGAAATATATCTTTGAAGAAGTGGTGGCAAGAGTAATATTTATCCCATGCCGCTGTTGACGACTGTGAAGGAAAATAAATTTTTTTTCGGGCCACAGGCGCCACATACCTTCGCCAGTTCGGTCTGCTGCCTAAAGTAGTTTCAAATAGGCAAAAAAAAGGGAAGAAAAGGGAAAGAAAAAAAATATTATAGAAAGACCTTCTGTCTTAGAGGGGACCGAATATAGATTTCATTTCACCACGCATACCGCCGTGATCTCTATGGAGCCAAAATGTTTTCTGTCGGACAGCAGGCAGAAAGAATAAAAGATTATTTATTTAATTGACAACTTATGTATCATCCACAATTTTATGTATAGAGTGAGGCAACCCAAAGTGCCTGATGTTAATGTATCCGATTATATTCTCTCTTGTCATCTATAGCGACAGGTGTCTGGATGAGAAAAAATATTAAAAAATTCATCCTACAAATATACCAAACTTAGTCTAAAACACCATTAGAGAAACAACATGCTAACCCACCGCCTCCCTGGCCGACCGCTTTCTTTTATGTATTTACTTCTTTATTTATGTGTCGAAATCTAACTACCCGCCATAAAGTGCCAGGAAAAGAGAACGAACAGAAGGCTAAATCAGAATGCTGGCATGATTAAAGGAAATAAAAAATCTGACAGATATGACCTAAAATTCAAAACTTATTCGGTAATTTCCAAAATCAAACTTTGCGAAATTGAGACCAAGAGGATCTGAGGCCACTTAAAGGTAGAGAAAGAGAATTAGAAAAAAAACGAATATATTTAGAATCTGAACGTCTCTCTAACATTATTTTATTTTGTTTAAATGAAGCTAAATTCGCATAGATGCAGCCAAAATGCGTGTATTATCGGGAGGCGTACATGCCCTCAAGGCGTCAGTCTGAGGGCGAAATGAGGACAAAATATTATGTGTTTCTGCCATTAATTTTAAATATAAGTTTTGAAGAAGTGGCAAGAAATACTTATTCCATGTAATGATTGTGGTGCGAAAAATAAATTTTCGCTACAGTCGCCATTACCTCTGCTGGCTCCTTGGCTCAGCTTTCCAAAGTGTTTCTCAAGCAAAACCCCAGCAAAAAAAAGGGCTAGAAAAGGGAAAAGAAAAAATATTAATGTTAGAAAGACCTTCAGTCTTAGTGGGGACCAAATATGGATTTCATTTCAACATCGCATACCACGATCTCTGAGCCAAAATGTTTCTGGCGGACAGGCACAGCACTGAAAAGACATTTATTTAATTGACAATAACTAATGGTCTATCCCCAATTACGAAATTCAGAGAAAGGTAACTTGTGTCAATGCATCCGCTATTTTTATCTTTCTTTTGTCATTCATTATATGTCCGTATGAGGAAAAATATTTAAACCATCCTACAAATATAACAAAACAAATTTAGACTCCACCACTGAGTAAAAAAATCATCTACACTCCACCTCCTGCGGCTGACCGCTGCCTTCTTTATGTACTTACTTCTTTATTTATGTGTCGGTAAGCTAACTACCCGCTTACAGTTCGCCAAAAGAGAACGAATGAAACCTACACAATCAGAATGCTATATGATGAAAAGGAAATAAAGATTACTGTGATATGATCTAAAAATCAAAACTTATTCGGTCCTTCAAAATAAAACTGAAATTGAGACCAACAGGATTCGAGGTACACACGTCAAGGTAGAGAAGAGGACGAAAAAAAGAATATATTTAGAATCTGAACGTCTCTCAATATTTTATTTTGTTTAAATGAAGTTAAATTCGCATATACGGATGCAGCCAATGCGTAGCTATCGGAGGCGGCCATTGCCCTGGACGTCAGTCTCTGAAGGCGAAATGAGGACAAAATATTATGTGTTTCTGCCAAAATTTTGAAATATATTTGAAGAAGTGAAGTAATACTATCCCATGCCGCCATGTATGACTGGGGCGAAAATAAATTTTTGCCACAGGCGCCAATATTCTCGCTAAGCCCTCGGTCTGCTGCCTAAAGTACTTTCAAACCCCAGGCAAAAAAAAAAAAGGGAAGAAAAGCAAAGAAAAAAAATATTATAATGTTAGAGTCCTTCAGTCTTAGAGGGACCAAATATAGATTTCATTTAACTGCGCATACCGTGATCCCAAAATGTTTCCTTGTCGGACAGCAAGGCCAAAGAATGAAAGGAATATTTATTTCATTGACACAATTATTCTATCCCCTGGCTCGTTTAATAGAGGAAGTCACCTGTGTTAATACATCCGATTGTTTTTTTATTCCTTTGTCATCTCCTATGCACATATGTTAGGATGATTAAAATATTAAAAAAATCTATCCCTCAACCATACAAATTTAGTTCCACACCACTGGAGTAAAGTCCTGCTAGACCTCCCGCTCTCCTCCGGCCGCATTTTTTTATGGCTCATTTATTTATGTGTCGGTAAGCTAATTACCCGCTTACAGTTCCAGCAGCAAAAGAGAACGAATGAAACCTAAGCACCGAATGCTAATATGATGAAAAGGAAATAAAGATTGACAGATATGATCTAAAAAAAAATCAAAACTTACCTGGTCCTTCAAATCAAATCCTCAGAAATTGTCAGGATTCGAGGTAATACACTTCAAGGTAGAGAAGAGAACAGAAAAAAAAAGAATATATTTAGAATCTGAACGTCTCTAACATTATTTTATTTTGTTTAAATGAAGCTAAATTGCATATATTTGATGCAGCCAAAAGCGGAGCTATCGAGTGTATGTCCTGGGCGCATATCTTACAACCTTTACATGCACCTGGGAGATTTTGAGCCTCTTCATTGGCTGGTTCTTCCGAAGTCACTTGTGACGTAAATTGCTCATGCGTAGCGTTCTTTGACAGGAACACCCAAGTTTTTATGAGTTTCTGTGTTTTCTTATTTTAATCTGAAATAACTTGCTCTTTTCGAAGTTAAACTTCCGACTTTCATTTTCTAAATGAAATTGAATCATTTTCCCTGAAACTTAATTGTATCAATGTTATAAATTTAGAAGAATGCAGTATCTGAGATAAAGGAGTACGGAAAAGCAACTAATGCGAAGTGGAATGCAAGAACATCAAAGCCTTTGTGCACAAAGATTCGTTTGTTTGTGGGTATTAATTTAATGTTTTTTTTTTCATATAATATATTTAAAATATCTCAAATCCAAGTTGGTATTATATAGTTTCAAGTAGCAATATTCAAAATAGCAATACGTAACTGGAACGCTTACATCAG
>BGPR01035937.1:0-15741 GCA_013235015.1 Araneus ventricosus | reverse complement strand
AGAGCTTCTGAAATGTAATTGTATGGAAAATTTTAAGGCTTAAATAGCAGGGTTGCAGTGATTTAAATCAGTTGATTAAAATCACTGATTTAAATCGCGATTTAAATCAACTGATTTTTTTTAAAAAAATCACTGATTTAAATCACTTTATTTTAAATATCAAGTTAATCTGCTTTAATGAAATAAAATTGTTCTTGTATCTTTAAGTAGTGATTTTAAAATATTTTTAAATGTATATTTAAAGAAAGAATATATAGAACATAAAAAAATATTTCATCGAATTGATGTAACTAGAGTACTTTCCATACCTTTATTTTTGAGAACGCAAGCAAATTAGATTTTAAGTCAGCGGAGATAAAATCGTGTCACTTCACAAATTGAGGTGAACGTCATGGAACTTTCTATTACGAACATTGTACTTTGGCTATGTTTCTGTTATGCTTACAACATTTGGCGCCTTTTTGGGGGCAAATTTTTTTGGAGCACTTAATCGCCAGTTTGGCTCTAAAAGCATCTGGAAAATTATGGTATGCATATAGCCAAGCGCAGATGCTTTCTGCGAGATCAACTAGTTGTAATGATGGCAATACAATAGATCTAAAATCGCTCATAAACATAGCTACGTCCTCTTTCTTTCTGTAGAGAGCGTAATGAATTCTAAAACTAAATCGGCGCTGTGCATTAGGAACAAATCATGCCAATATGAATTGACTGCATAAAAAATCCTACAGAATTGAACTTTAATTTAGAGAAACTGGGAATTTCGCTGAACTTTCATTTAGAGAAACTGGAATTTATCTGACCTTTCATTTAGAGAGACTGGGAATTTAGCTGAACTTTCATTTACAGAAACTGGAAGTTTAGCTGAACTTTCAGGTAGAGAAACTGGGAATTTAGCTGGAATTCATAAAATAGTAAAAGTCTGTTGTTGATGATCCCCGAAGATCAGCAGTGCTATATCAGGTCCATGAGCCTGTGCACCCTAAAGAAATCCAAAGTCAACAGAGGATTGGAAATAAGATCCTGTTTGGAAAGCCCCGGGCATGCAAGAATATGATCAGGTGCGGCCTTTTCTGCAGCACATTTTGGGCAGACCTCAAAACACTAAGAATTATCAGAGAAAGTCAAACTTCTGATATGCCCACTAAGGAAACGAGTAAGAGTTATTTGGTCGCGTCTGTTGCAGTCAATTGATAGACAGCCACCTGGTCGAGAACACTGATACCAGCGATGCACCGGTGGAATGAGCCAGATAATTTTATGCCTGCTTTTAGCTCTAGAGAGCAGCTCCAAATAGGTGAGAGGTGCAGAAGGCACTGAAACATCATCAGCACCTGCTTTAGCAAGTGCATCTGCAATCTCGTTACCTTGGATGTTGACATGAGAAGGAATCCACTGCAGGTGAATCCGGTAAGATACTGAGAGACTTTTTAAGTTTGTTAAGAATATTCATTCCTGTATTATCTCTTACTCTATGCCAATTGGCCAAATGTTGGATGGAACTTCTGCTATCTGTTAGTATCCAAATTCCATCACTGCAAGAGAAGAATGAGAGTGAGTGTGAGGCCTTCATCTATAGATTCCATGAGTAAAGGTCCATTATCCTCAACAAATAAGATATAAAAAATCAGAGAAAATGAATTAGCTTGAAATGTGATTCATGAAAGCAGATATCCTTATAAACAATAGCGGCGCGTTGGCCTAATGGTAAGGTCTCGGCTTCGGGGAAGGAGGGTTTCAGGTTCGAAACACGATTCCTCTGAAGAGCTGCCGCATATGTGAATCTATTGCATGCTAAATCACACGTGATGGTCACACATCCTCCAGCCGGTGTGGCGAGGAAGCTTAGAGAGGAGGCTGCCAGTTCAGGCGTCGTCCTTGTCATCAGACCGCGGTTCAAAAAGACGAAGTTCATCCCAAAATAGCACTCTTGTGCTTCTAAACGGGAAGATAATGTAAATAAACTAGACTAAATCAAATAAACAACATAAAGGTAATAAAGGATTAAATATACATTTGCTTTAAAGTTAGAAAACAATCGTATTCTGTACCACAGCGTTGATTTCATTCTATTTCCGTCCCTACTCTACACATTCATCCGTTTGTATAATTAGGAATATAATGGGTTTTGATCACTATACAAAGTATAAAATCTCTCGGTTTTAAACATCTCAGGTAACTTTTTCAAAATATATCTACTACAGAACAAGGATTCTGAGAAAACATTTGCTGAAAATCAACAAAAGGGCATCATCCAATTCTTCTGCCACTTTTTCGTTCATTTAAGCTCTTTCCAGGACATAAAATGCAATGCTTAAAAATGCAGAGACAGAAAATGTTCTTCTTGATTTTTATCTGCTTTCTACTTAGCAGAAGACTGAAGAACCCCATTGGGAGCGCCCCGGCAATTTCTAAGGGCTTTAGCAAGAATTAAAAGTTTTTACAGCTATCCTTTTATAGATTTTGGTTGCTTTTTCAGTTTTTGGTTGTGTTTTTCTTTTGGTCAAAAGTTACAGTTATGCAAATGAGAGAGCGAGTTATTTATTCACTTTTATGTTTGTGTGGTTTTTGTTTGTGCTTCAAGTGTTGGATCACAGCTTTAACTAACATAAATGAAGTGGGTTTTAAAGGATTATGGAGCATTTTAGACTATATCAAGTACCTTGTTCATTTTCTCGGCTGCCATATATGAGTTGAGAGTTTTCACTTAAACATTTTTTTCTCGCAACCAGAAATATGTTTCATCCACGGATTCCACAAAATTTTGGTACAAACAAAAGAAGAGTGTTAGAACTCAATTAAAAGAACATTATGTTCCTTATCCTTCAGTCGGGCCAAATACATACGCCAACACGATCGGGCGCAATTCATTTGTAAGCTAAAAAGTTAAATTTTTGCTTAGTCTTAAGGGAAAGATTATCAAACTGAACTATTCGGTCATACAAAGCTGCATTTGCGTTTCGGGAAACAAGACTTGCTCAATTACCGGTAATTGGCGGAAGGATGACTCAGGGCCGGCCATTTGCATGGAATTCGATTGCTGGAGAGCTCCTGACAAATAGACAGATTACTGCCTCCCTGCTAATTAATACTAGTTGAAATGCTATTGTAATCCGGAGATACGAATCATAGTAATCCAGTGCTCTGTATTAAACAATAATAGAGTTAGAATTTTTTCCTTTGGTATACTGTGTAGGGGAAACTATGGAGACTTGACCCTAAGATAGGGACTCTTGACCCTATGGTTAAGGAGACTTGACCCTATGGATAGGGAGACTTGACCCTACTTTTTCTTGTTCTCATATTTCTGGAATATTTGAATTTTTATCGTCATAAAAAGACTTATTTTAAGAAGAATAAATGTAGTTATGCTAAACTGATTTCTGATTTAATCATAAAATAAATATATTCCATGAAATCGCCTAGGGTCAAGCCTCCCTAACCTTAGGGACACTTTACCCTATGATTAGGGAGACTTGACCCTACTTTTTCTTGTTCTCATATTTCTCGAATATTTGAATTTTTATCGTCATAAAAAGACTTGATTTTAAGAAGAGTAAATGTAGTTATGCTAAACTGATATCTCATTTAATCATTTAATAAATACATTTCATGAAATAGCCTAGGGTCAAGTCTCCCTAACCTTATGGGGACTTGACCCTACAGTAGGAATTCCTTAACTCATGGTCGATTCGCCGCAGAATAATAAAGTTTGAACACGAGAAAAAATGTCAGATTAAACGCGGAAAAACTTTATTATTTATTTATTATTATAAATATATTTCAATTATTTTTAAAAATCTTACTAAAATAATTGTTTGCATTATTTGAAACTATCACATTAAAAAGAAATTTTGTTCATTAAATAATTACTAACAAACAATTTTTAAATAATTATTATCTATATTTGATTTGCCATATTGCCGACAAATTCCACGCAGCAGAAAACTGATCCGAACCACAAAACGCGCTTCGGTCGGCTGCGACATCCAAGTTTCAGTAGCTTTTGATAGGGTCAAGTATCGCTAACTTTTTAGGGTCAAGTTCACTAACTTGACTTTTTCTAAATAATTTAAAAATTAAATAACTTAGAATTAAAATACCGCATAATGCCATATATCAAATTAAAGCTAGAAATATGCTTAAAACTCAGAAATATTTCAATTTATCAAATTTATCTATTTTAATTTCTACAGAAAATTTTGTCCTTTTTGAACTAATAATGGCGTGTGGTATCTGATGAGTAGATCTTTTTTAGTTCCTTTCCATTTTGAATAATTTCTAACTTTTGTAAAGTATTTTAAGTATTAGAGAATCTTTGGTTTTTTTATTCTGTAGTTTTTATTGTATTATCTTTAAAAAATTTCTGTTGAAGCATTTACTTTTTGCTGCTACGTTTGCGCTCAAAAACGTTTATTGTTTTCATTATTACTATTGTTTACTTTTTGTTTCTTTTGATTTATTTTCCTTTAAATTTAAATTTCTATTAATTTATCACATCTTCAATAGTAAACTTCCTATCCACTGAGGAATGAAAAAGTGAAAATTTACTTTTGGGTTCCCAAAACATATTTACTCATATACACCATTATGATGGCTTTTAAGATTGGAATTAAAATCCCCTCAAAATGACCATGCGATCAAAGATCAAGTAAAAATGGCACACAAAAATTACCAATACCCTCACAAGCTGAGAAAATCACTTATGGTTAAGTCTTCCTAATTTCCCTTACTGCTGCAAAGGGTATGTAATAAATGTGGGAATTCCATTAAATTGAACAGAATACTCACAATCGGGTCACCTTCAGGGGGTAAGTGGATCGGAATTAGGTCTAGGGGATTTATTAGGGTTTCTGTCACATTAAATTTAAAACAAAATATTACATAAAAAAACGAAGAGACTTCAATTTAAATATAAAACATTTATTTAAGAACTAGAAAAACCCCCGTCATGATTTGACGGGTGCAAACTGTCTCATCATTCGAGAGATTTCCCTTCAAATTTGACGTGTTTAAATAGATATGTATGCTAGAGAAATGTTTAACATTGATTGAAAACAAATAAAATAAACACATGTTTTATGACAGGAAATATTTTTTTCATTTATATATTATTTAAATATTTCTTTATTCAAAAAACCTCTTGGTAAACAACATTCCGTGTGAAGTATTTTTCTTTGTTTAATAATTTTCCTTGTACCTGAGATGTCTGTGTAAATTTTAACGTGATTGGGAATCCTAGACCTTGAAAGTGCAACATAGAGCTGCCCATTTGAAAAGACAGGCTCATCGAGGTAAATTCCAACATGATCGAAAGTTTGCCCCTGCGATTTTTGGATAGTCATCGTGTAAGCTGGAATTAACGGGAACTGGCGGCGGTTGAGAACGAATGGTATATTCACGTCACTGGTGGCTAATTTACTTCTTGGCGAAAAAACAACATCGCCACGATTGAATTCAGATACAATTTGGCGTCCAAACTATATCACGCGCATGATATACCACTGACGTAATTTACTACTTTCTATTAAAAAACGGAAATTAATTTAAAATATAGGATTAATATAATTTAAAATTTATCGGGAACTATTGATCATACCGCGAAAAATTTTATTTCAATGGATAGAAAATTTTATTTCATTATTTTAGAGCTATTAAATATGAAATTAGAACGACAATTACTCTTTTAAATTTAAAATGACTGAAATTCAGGTTCTCTAACAATGAAATAATGCTGTTTAACGTCTCGAAGTGCTATGGCGCGAGTTTTATTGTTGGTGACGTCAGAGCGTTACCGAAGGATCTGGAATATTATATTCGTAACTAGAGGGAGAATTTTACAGGGGGAAATATATACAGAAGAAAGATAACAAGGAGTTTAATGATTGACATGAAGACATGGTTATTTTGCTAGATTAACACTGGGATAGACGTTAAGGAGTTAAAGGTAGTCAATTGAATTAGTGATATCCAGAAGGAAAAGTTAAACGGGATATAGTTACCGTAGCATAGTTAACATCGGGGGGCTTAATTGCGCCGTGCGGAGGAACCTACATTCTAGCGGAGAGAGAGGGATTTCGAGAGAGGGTTGCCAGTCTTCTCCTCTCTAAGCGTGCTCTTTGGTTTTGTGAAAAAAAGAGGGCGCTTTTCATGACGTATCACGAGCAGGGCTCGTGGTGCCATCTATCATATGTAATAATCTAGCTTTCACAATTCTGATTTATGCGGCGATTAAATTATGCTTATTGGTAAAATCCTACATAGATGAAATTTCAAGTCTGTAGGTAAAAAAAATTTAAAAAGTTATCCCATGTCAAGCATCCGGACAATACAGGATATTTCAACTGAAAAAATACGAAAACTCACATAAATTTCACTTTAAAATGGTTTTCAGAGGATAATAAAATATTTCAGAAGCCTTTTAAATGGTAATAAAAAGATTAAAACAAGAGATTACATGAAAAACAAAATTCACCACCGAACTCCATTTTGTGAAGAACGATTATCTTCTCGAGTTGTTTTGGAAAAACTAAAAAAAAATGAAATGATTCCACCCTCGGAACGAAAAATTCTTGCTATGATTATAATAATAGGAAAGTCGAGAATCATTGAAAAAAGCGCACAGTTTCATCAATTATTGAATTAATATAGGAGCAGTACAAAGTTTATGTCTAGTATACCTGACACCAATTTCAAAGGGATAAATGTAAGGACGCTCGAGGTTTACTAAATTCGTACTGAAATGTGTTGTTGGCATCACAGGATTCATTCGGCAAGAAAGCACCCTTGGATTAAGGTAGAACAGTTCAATAACGCAAGCAAAGTTTTAAATAGATATATATTGCTACAAAAGTCTTTCTGTGGGTATAGGGTGTAAGCAGTCCAACACGCAGGATAACAGAGGATGAAGGTTTATTCCCAATATGCAGGAAAACACGAAGCACAGGTGACAGGAAACAATAGATCTTGCACAGATTAGCAATGTAAACAGGTACTGTTCCGTTAGCCGGGCGCAAGCGAAAAATCGCCAAATAATGTAGAATTCCGCCAAATTTCTTACAACCATTCTCTTGGCGACTTGGCTCGCGTTTGGTTCACAATTGGCGACATTTGCGCCCGGCTAACGGAAATTCGCTTCTTGGCGACTTGGCTGTTCACAATTGGCGACATTTGCGCCCGGCTAACAGAAATGAAGCTTCTTGGCGACTTGGTTGTTCACAATTGGCGACATTTGCGCCCGGCTGACGGAAATTAGCTTCGCTTCTTGGCGACTTGGCACGCGTTTGGTTCACTTGGCGACATTTGCGCCCAGCTAACGGAAAAGTACCCGTAAACAGACAACAATTCACAGGTAATAACAGTTCAGCACTTTGATATTTAACAACACAAACAGTCAGCAAATAACTAGTAACGACAATAACAGCAATTTCAATAGCGCTCAGCTCACCGGCTTCATAGCTCGCACTGCAGACAAAACTCCAAAGTCGTTCCAGTCGATCAACACACTAAATACCACTGGGTGTCTACACACGAATAGAACTCAACTTGCATTGCTCTTATACTCACTACTCATTCTTAAATTAGTATAGCTTAGAGTATAAATTTTAATAAATTAGAAATAAAATGGGGATTTTATGCACAATTATACCCAAGCGAGAATATCCAATGCACCGTTTTTTTTAAGTCGCAGCAGTTCTTAATTTTTTCATATTCATTTCGTTGACATGTGCTTCTTCTGTCAAATAAATTCCACATACAGTAGAACCCCGCTAATCCGAAATTCTGGTTAATCCGAACCGATTTTATTTTCAAAAATTATATGTAATTTCAAAGATTACTTGAAAAGATTTAAATATACATACTAAAAAAAGTACTTTTTCAGCATGCATAATTTTATACACATTGAAGAAACTAACGCAATTCGCCGTAAGATAAGGTCACTTCATACACGAGCACATCCATTATTCTAATGAAAAGGGGAGACAT
Source organism: Araneus ventricosus (assembly GCA_013235015.1). NCBI lineage: Eukaryota > Metazoa > Arthropoda > Arachnida > Araneae > Araneidae > Araneus > Araneus ventricosus. The sequence continues at coordinate 7,755 of BGPR01035937.1, read as the reverse complement.
ATTCTCTTTCTATTGCTTTTGAATAAAAGAATTCAAGAGATAGTACTACTGAGTACTTATAACTTATAGTTTTTTAGCACACATCTTTTTCTCTTCTATTTTTTATCGGAATATCGGGTAATCCGAATTTCTTGTAATCTGAACAGGCACCGGTCCCAATTAGTTCGGATTAGCGGGGTTCTACTGTATTATTTTTAACACCTATGCTTGCAAGTTTATAAATATTTTAAATCGCCATGACATTTATAAGCATCCAATACATCAAAGCACACAAAAGAAAATAAGTTTGAATTTTGTTATAAGTTATATCGACAATGTCTTGATTGATAGCAACCATTATCGGCCTACATCAACAACATATCCTGTGAAAACAAGGCAGTGACAAATAACCTAGAAAAGCTGTCATTTGTAAAATGTGGAACGAAAAGAAGAACGAAACTTTCCACCTTTAAGCAGCATCCGCCATCTTGCGTGTTGCCGATTGTAAAAGAACTTCCAATTCATTCCACATAATGAACGAGCCATCAACGTCATAAACAAGTCAATATCCTTCTCTGTGGGGGCGCTGCGATCGGCAGTTTGTGCATTCAGCCAAAACAAAAGCCGAGTTGTCTTTTGCATAAAATATTCATCTAGTTCGAGGCTAAAAGGGAAACGCGTGCTTTTGCCAGTGCCGCCATTTCAATTTCCCCCGAGTTGGAAGCGGGAAAATTTACGCAACCCTCGCACGCGAAACGACCATTGTTCACTTCCGAGATAGCGGGAGATTAAAACAGAAGTGTTGAAAGCGAAAATAACAACTGCTTCGCGAAAGTAACTGCTGTTCTTTTTATCTTTTTATATACTTTTTCCTGTTGTCGGTGGCAACGCTTCGTCTCACTGGAGATAAGAATAGCGAAAAATGTTGTTAAGACTTGTTGATATTCGACGAAGTGCCTGCTCCAACGAATAAAAAAGAAGAGAAATGTATGATATGTAAATGATTGCAACAAAACCCTAAAAAAGAATTGTATAAAGGGAGAAATAATTATTTCCGTAATGTGATCGCCATTTTGAATTCTTATGGAAGATTATGGCGATTTGTGAATAGCACAATGAATTATTAATTTATTTTTTCTGAAAATGGAAATATTGAAATTTTTGCATATTTCTTTAAAAAATGTAATTAACAAGAATTTTAAAAAACTACAGTCGGACCTATATTTAACGAAGTCGCTAAATCCCGAAAAAAAAGTTGGTTATATGGAAAATTCGTTAAATAGAGATTCACCTTTTAAAATACTTTAAACTACTCAAAACAGATTTTAAATTCATAAACACTAAATATTATTAATAAAGTAATTAATCTCACCTTTATTTTGTAAATTAATATCTATTTGTTTTATATATTTTACCCATCAGAAAGAAATCTGCAAGGAAAACAAGAAGAAAACAAAACATTGTCCGGGAATACACTGTATTTTCAATTAAAAAATAATTTTATATTAAAATTAATGAATTTTAGCATTTCATCATACGAAGGTTGTTGATTTCTGCATCATGATCATTTCCATCTTCATTATCTTCGTCTTCATCGCAATTCATTGCTGTATTGTTTTTATTTTCCACACTGTCCACTTCAAAACCGCCTCATCCACATCTTCATAGACACATGCTTTTAAACTTTTTGAACAAGAATTCTATGAATCATAATTTTGTATCTTATCACGATTTTTTTTATTATGGTTGATAAGCTGTTTGGAGGAATATCACATTTTAAGGCAATATCCTTTTATTCACGCCTTTATCCACCGCATGAAGAAATAATTTTTTTTCTCTGATGCCCAAACACTTTCGTTTTGACATTTTCCAGCTTCAAGGTCATTGATCACCATAAAATATGTTAAAAGAAAGAAGTTTGAAATGTTTAGAAATATTTTGAGAAATAGGGAGAAAAAAAATATTGGATCACAAGAAAAAGTTCGTTAAATAGAGAATGCACTTCGCTATTTGGAGGTTATTTTACGAAGAAATTCGCAAAATGTTCTTGGTTCCAAGAAAAAGTTCGAAAAATAGAGAAATTCGCAAAACAGAGGTTCGTTAAATAGAGGTCCATGGTATATCCATTCTTTTTTTAAGTTCGTAACATTTTAAAAATGGAAAATACAAAAAAGGGGACTAGGCATTATTACTGAACTCATTGTTTTCTCCTTTATTTTTCACTTTATTCAACTGATTAACTTCATCAGAAACCAAGCCAAATCAGCAGAGATATTTTTATACAAAAAATACGGTCCTCTTGGCATTAGTTTTCGCTTGCTTTACTTGTTTGTTACTAATAAAAAATTCATGTCACTGAGGGGACAAAAATGACGAAGTAATTTCTTTTCAACTTTTTTAGTACAACTGACTTCTTTCTAAAACACTTCATTCTATATGTTATTTTTAACGATTATTTCTTTTTGCCATACTCAGAAAAATGAAAATAAAAAAAGACAAAAAGAAAAATATAAAATCGTCTGCGATGGACGCTAAATTAAATTTAATTACAATATAGATGATTCTATATGAAGTGATGGCTTTATAAACTCAGTTGCCAAAAAGATAATAATAATAATTTGTCTTTATAAAATAATAATTTGAAAAGATATGAAACAATTTATATAAAATCGTTTGCAGTTAATACTAGATTAAATTTAATTAAAACAAAGATAATAATATATGTAGAGATGGTTTTATAAAATCATCTGACAAAAGAAAGAAAAGAGAAAAACTAAATGAAATAAAAATAAAATATATGCCTATAAAATGGTACAGTCGAACCGCGATATAGCGAACCCGGGATACAAAGAACCCTCGGCTACAGCGAACCTTTTACATGGTCCCAACTGAAGCCCTATGTTAATAATGTATTTTCATACGTTTACAACGAACAGCAAACGCTAGAGACTTGGTTATAGCGAACTGAAAATTTCTAAAACTTCAAACTTTTCACTTGCCCAAAGGGACGTTCTTTACTAATTGTGCTCAAGTCAACCCAACTTCTACAAGAGTTACCTTTTTTGCATGAAATACTCTGGTCCAGAGACCACATTCCTCGCCTATTGTACCTTTGTTAGAGTCGCTGTTAACACCATAAGTGGGACGAAGGAACAATAGGCAAGGCTCTTTACAGTTTCTATCTCTCCTCCTTTCCCCGGTGTACACCTGGCCTGGTGTCAACTAGGGAAGGGGGGGGACTTTATGGTCGGCTGGGGAAGTGAGTGAGGACGGTATCGTGGCATTAGTAAAGGAAAAAAAACAACTCTTGTAGCTTCGTCTTCAGATATGGAGGAAGAACGAGACAAACCAGGGCCTTCAATTGCAGATGCAAAAGCAGCTACAAACGTTTTGAACAATTTTTGCCACAGAAAACATCGACGAACATGTTGTGAACCTGTTTAAAATATTGGATAAAAAATTGACAAGTTGTATATAAAATCGAAAACTTTTCACCCAAAAATAACATTTTTTTTTCAATGTAGTGGATTAGCAAGTAAGTGAAAAAAGATAAATGCTTAGATTGTTAATTATTGAGTATATTATTTAATACTTTATTTGTCCCTAATTACTAATGAAAATATTATGTTATTAAAAAGTTTATTATAGAAGTAGCATCTTAGCATGCTTGGGCATTTTTTTTGCAAATACGGATACAGCGAACCTCGTTTAAAACGAACTTCTGAGTCGGTCCGTTGAGGGTTCGTTATAACGGGGTTTGTCTGTTTTTGCAAGCGAAATATTGCATGTGCCACTTTACCATGGAATGAGATATTGCGAGAATAACCTGAATCAATATTCACGGAATATGTCATTGATCATTTTTTGGTAAATTTTGTAGAATTATTATCGATGTCCCAGGGTACTAACAGGATCTACCAAGCCACAGAGTGACAGAACGCCGGCCCATGGCCCTGTGCCTGTAGCGTTGTTCTGTGCATGCAAACAAGTGCTATCAAGTGACAGTAGAACTACTTTTAATGACAATAAAGAAGTGATCGTATGACATTTCATGCCCTAGTTTGATACAAGAAAAACACTGGCTCAGCGACAGTAGAGATGAGAAAGCTATAATTCCTAAGGTGCGAGTTTTACAGGGCGCTATGGAGAAAAAACATTAATGACTTTAGTAACTTTTTGAATTTTTGTAACTTTTGAAAAGGGGACGATGATATAATCCCATGGCCAGGGCAAAATCGGCATTCGTTAACTTAACGAGATGACTAGGGTAAAAATTGCCATACGTAAAATGACTCCCTAAAAAATTTGCAAATGCTTTAAATTTCATTGTAGAAAACTGTAAAGTTTTCTAATCTATATATTTAAAACTATTTGGTGAAAACATTCTTCACTGAGTTCGCCAGCCTCAACCACCCGACCGACTTTGACAATTTGTGTTTCATGTGGAAGCTTATGACATCTAGATATGTCATCAAGGGTCGCCTGCCCTCACCACCCCCAATTTTCGAACACAATCGAAAAAACTCTTTCCCACTGTGCATTCTCTATGGGGAAAAACCTTTGGACAGTTCGCCAGCCACAACACCCGACGGATTTCGACATTTTTTTTTAATAGAAAGGTCATGACGTCTAGATATGTCATGGAGGGTGAGATGGGACATATGACCATTGATGACATATCTAGACGTCATAGCCTTTCAAATGAAAAAAATGTCGAAATCGATCTGGTGGTTGGGGCTAGCGAACTGTCTGAGGGTTTTACCATATTATTTTAAATATATAGATCCCAATAGTTCCATCACAATGGCGTGCCAAAAATATTGTAAAATACCTATTGTAGGTGATGGAAACTGTTTAGTTAGGGCGATTACATTCTGTATTTAAGGATCTGGAGACTTTTATGCCGAAATTCGTAAAAAAAAAAATCCCTTTTCGGCAAGCTTGAAGGCAAAGGTAGATTCCTTTACGTTAATGTTACAAAAGTCATGAAATATTACATATTGATCAATACAGACATAGCCAATGACTTTATTGTTTCTACACATTGCAGTATTTACGCTGTCATTCTGTTTTCATGTCATTTAATTTTTTGCTATATCAAGGTTTTATCATTCCATTTTTCATTCCAAAAAGTTATGATAGATTTATCGGTCAATACATTGGTCAATTTTTTTATATCTCAGCACATAATCATTCAACATGTAGGAATCATAAAGAAATAAACATCTCAGCAGTGCAAATATCTCCTAGATAACATTAAGCCAGCCTATCTGAAACAGTAGCAAGAAATTGACTCTTGGCACGAATGAAGAAGGACACTAGATTTAAAAATCAATTTATTTAATCTAGGTTACTATATAATATTGCGAACATTACTTTGTCATATGGTAAAACCACATGACATGATACACTTAAACACTACTAAAATGGGCTCATTTAGAGAACTCCCTGGTTACAGAGATAATAGTCACTAAATTCTTAACATATAAGAGAATAAAAATTATTAAACATTGTGAGTGGCAAATTGAATACGTGTTTTTAAAGCATAGGATATGAATGCAGCCAATTTGAACAGAAAATTTAAATCTCCATCGACGGTTAAAACCAAATACTCAGGCAGAAAATCCCAAACAATTTTAAAGTTAAGGAGATATTTTTCAATAGTAAAAAGGATAAAGGAAACTCTTATTTAAATATATATCGTTTTTGGCTACTTTATATTGATTTTATTAAACAAATCATGGTCCCGCCATGTTTAGTTAAATATCAAATTAAAGTATTCTGTCTAAAAATTTATTATCAAATTAACTATTAAAATTATTTGATTAATTAAAATTAACTATTTACTTAATTAAAGTAAAAAATTAATTGTTACAAAACTTCCCTAAAACCTTTTTCATGGCTCATACTATATGCCAGTAATCTTTATCTTATAATTATCTAATAATTATATTAATTTAAATAAAAGTCACTGTGACTATGTATGTATGTTCCACATCTCCTCCTAAACCACTGGACTGATCTCAATCAAACTTTTCAAACTCTTTATTTAAGAAAAGAGAAAGGTCACCTTCAACTTTTCAAAGCCTAAAAGATGCTTAAAATTTCACTTAATTAAAAATTAAGCAAGGCGTTTTTCCACAATGTCTTTCATTTCCATAAATTTGTTTCTCTCATTTTAATACTTTTTTCAAAATTAATTTTAAACTGAATTCGTAACAATATTCTTGTTGATCAAAAATAATACGAAGAACTGTTTCCAGAAGGAAGAATGCTAAAAGAAAATTTTAAAAGTAGATGATTTAACGATTTATATCGGGACCAGCTATTGATTTATTTTCACGCTTTAAATTAATGAATAATTAAATAGTTAATTTAATTGTTTCAAAATATTCATTAAAACCTTTCATTGACTTTAGCAATTGTTAACAAAACTTGAAATACCTATATAACAAATAATAACGTATGAAGAAAAGTTAGGGCGATTACATTCTGTATTTAAGGATCTGGAGACTTTTATGCCGAAATTCGTAAAAAAATTATACAAAACATTACAACTAGATGAGGTTTATTGAAAGATTTTATAATTTTAAAGGAATCTGTTACAATCTACAAAGAATATGAAATCAATGGTTCTATGGTCTGTTTCACTGATCTTCATGCAGTATTTAACCTTCAGCGAGCGCGCCTGCGCAAATTTTACGAAAAATGGGATTTTCCATGCCTTGTTCTCACATTAGGAGTCAAAACTGTCTGAAGGTCAATGCTATTCTTTCATGCGACCCTTCTCTTCAGTATTAAATGAGTTTGTCCGAGTTTCAAGTTGATTTCATACTTACTGTTTTATACTTCTGTCGTAAAAAATACGACGCGCGCCCGCTGGTGTAATTTGAATTTTTTTTCACGTCTTAACGTTTCAGTTTGATAATTATATATCCATTGCGCATTACAGCCACTAAATATTTCATTTTACGTTGTCAAAAATAGTTAATATGTAATAAGCCTGCCAATAATACACCAAGCCGAATAATTTTCTTGAGAAACCTCAGTCTTATGAAAACACCTCACTACTGTGGCCCAAAAAATTTTAACATCGCCATATGATATTACCATGTCTTTAAATATAAATTATACATCACAACCTGAAAAAAGCAAGTGAACAGCAATCGGCAATGAGAAAAAGAATTGTGGTTTGTGTTTGAAAAAATAAAACGATCTCAAAGTCCATGAAATACAGTAGGTGCAATATATAGTACACTTGTAAGCTACACTCTGGCAAGAGCTCAATGTTTCGAATTCAAGGATAATGATAAGAAACTAAGAAGAAAGTCTTTGTTGTACAATCTTAGTTGGTTCTTGTCCTATTTTTTATTATATATTGCTTAATACCTTTTTCAGAAAATAATGGTGTTAAATCTCATTGCTTTCTCTGATTTCAGAATAATTTTAGATTTTGCAAATAATGTAAAAATTAATTTTCACTCTTAATGCTAAGAATTGCTTTTCTGATGTGTCTCTCATTACTATAATGAAGTAACTTACAAATGCAAGGGTAAAAATGAAGAAACTTATTGTGTCGTAAAAAGTACGACACGCGCCCGCTCGTGTAAAAATTTTTAGCGCGCCCGCTGGAAGGTTAAAACTGAAAAAAGTAGTGGTTGAAAGCCTCAAAGCGACCAGGTGGCAGGGGCAGTGCTGAGCAAAGTGGGTGCTACCCGCGAATCCTCCTGAGAGTGGCTAGTAATCCATTAAATGTTAAAAGCTTCCTTTTTCTTA
>BGPR01035936.1:0-10322 GCA_013235015.1 Araneus ventricosus | reverse complement strand
AAGAGGGTGGAAAAGAATGCAACAGGTGAGACCTTTCCAACAAGTTATCACAAGCTTAGGCTAAAAAGCAGTCGAAGTCAGGGGCTCAACAGGCTGTCTGAGATGGAAGTCTGAGTGCTGATAAAAAAAAAATAATAATAAATTGACGTTTTTCACTTGAGGCTGCATCTTTTTTGCTTAATTTGCACGCTTGAGAATACCACATTTTATTCTACAATGTTGAGGGAAATTTCTTATCATCATCATTATCAATTATAATCTGTGTTTAATATTATAGAATTGTATCATGGAAATTGTTTCTGAAACAAAGCTCAATTTGTTGTCAGTTGGTAACAAATTGTTTTTTAGCCATAAACCATACTTAAAACAAAATAGGATTTTTTAAGCATCTTTCCCATGGTTTATTAAAGAAATTAAAGTCAAAAAATATTTTAAAATCAATTTTAAAAAATAGGGCTTTAAAGGGTTAAGGGAATCATAAAGAAATGAAAATTTAAATCCCTTCCGTTTTGAGGGGAATAGTCCATCTACGAACACGCTCGAGATTTTCACCCCCTTTAGAAATACCACTCTTCAGTTCAAACCCAATCGGAATTACTCTATTTATCATATTCACCAGATGATATGGGCAAAATAACTTTTAAACGAGGGGTGCTTTCGTGTTCCAGGACCATAAGCGGAAAAACTGTACAAAATTTTTTCCAAACTCGTGCCATGAGAGCCAATGCAACAAGTGGTATTCCTATAAAGAACCTACCTAAAATCATTGTTTCGTAGACATTTTAAAGACGTCATTTTTTACATGTTTGAATAAATTCAAACAAAAAAAAATTATGGAATTTCAATAATCAAAACTTTTTTTTTGACAAGAGGAATTAGCTAAACATCTCTAAACAAAATTCCATTGAAGGGATAGCATGAAAATTGAGAAATCCAGGTAGCTCGATTTCAATAAATGAGAAATTCATTATTTAATAATTATTAATTATTTATATAAATTTATTTTATCATTATTTAATATTTAATAATTATTAATTAATTACATCAATTATTTATTTTATCATTATTTAATATTTAATAATTATTAATTATTTATATCAATTATTTATTTTATCATTATTTAATATTTAATAATTAGAAATTCATTATTTAATAATTAGTTATTTTTCCTATTAACTAGTACGATTACTTTTCGATCAAAAGTTACTAACTTCCCGAATAGTTCAACAGAGGAATCATACTAACTGTCCAGAATGTGACTCCAAAACTTAAGACAGGTTGAATTTATACCATCGATGTATTATCATCAGCTATGGCTGTCCAGTAAACCATCGAACTACCACTTATTTAATATCTCAGACCGACTAGACATCGTTATTACAGTACTGCCTTTCTGAAACTCTTGCTGCCAAAAATTGTACACAATTGCGATACTCCAATCTATTCTTTCTGCGATTTGATGAAATACCTATTCTCACAGCCAAAAATAATTCGGTTGCATATTATCTTCCGTTTCTTTCCGTATATATTCAGCCAATATTCACACATTTCAAACCATTATCACCTAACACAGCCAACTACAGGCGTGACATGCACAGCCGTCTATCGTGCATTCTCGTTGCCGCAGCAAGCTGGTCTTTAGCAAATGATTCTGATGCCGAATCACAGAACAGCTATTCTCGCTTGTTAGATTTAAGAGAGATTCCGAGTTAGAGGAGCAGTCTTCATCGATACTATTACATACAGAATATTGACATAATAATTACGTTTTTATTTAATACTAGCCGCTTTTGGCGAACTTTTTTGGTTAAGCTTGCAACTTGGCGAAATAAATTGGAAAATTGGCTGTTATAGAGGCTGGGGGACTCTGCCAAAGTTTTATTTTGTGATTGCAGGATTTAGATTCAACTCAAGAACATTGCAGATAAAAGAACTAACAGTTTATTAAACAGCAACAGGTTAAAAAAGGCATCATATTTAAAAACAGCAGAAATTTGGTTAAGTTGAACAAGAGTAAAAGGGGCAACGTCCAACACTGAACATACACTGAGATTCAATTGCAAATGTTGCATCACATTCTAGCCTTATATAGGCATTGCAGATATACAAGTAAATTGTTCATGGCGCCATCTGGTGAAGATTCAACAGTGATATATCTCGAAAAATGGAGGGTGATGGGTGGTAGTCGACCACTGGTGACATATCTAAAGGTCATAAGCTTTCATATGAAATAAAAACTGTCAAAATCGGTCCAGTGGTTGGGTCTGGGAGATTGTCTGAAGGCTTTTTCAATTTCTATCGAAAATGCAGGGGGGAGGGACAGGAGGCCATGGCTGACATATCTAGACAATGTCATAAGCTTCTGTATGAAATAAAAATTGTCGAAATCGGTCCAGTGTTTGGGACTGGGGGATGCAAACTTTTTTTACGTAGAATCAGTTTCAGTATTATATTTATTAAAATAATAATTATAGAGCTGCAAGTCAGCAACTTGAATTATGAAATATACATTTCTAAAAAATAAATATTTTTTTCCATTGTTCAAATTAGTTTAGTTTCCTTTCCTTAAAGGTACTGCAAAAAAAGGAATGCAATTCAATTATCCATGCTACAATACTCGTAATTATAATTAGGAGAAATAATAATTCAAGTAATAAATATGTGATTTTAAATTCTTACATATAATTTTTTTCACCAAACAGTATACTGAAATTTCAAATATTTTGTAATATATTTAACAAGTATGAATAAGAAAATTAAAATATATACTTCATAAAAAAAAGATAATTTTACCGTTTCTACTGAGAATTATGTTGCTGAATTTCTTGAGAAAGTTTGTCATAATTCAATGAATAGGCCATAATTTTCATTTTCAAACAACACGGCAAACTCACACTGTTCAATTGATTTCTTAGTTGACTTTTAATAAAATTCATGTTCTAAAATGTCTGTAAGCACAAATAGGTTGATTCGAAATCGATATAAGTTTTTAGTTGAATGCCAGTATTAGACAAACTGTTCCTAGTATCAAAAACAACTTAATCTAGCCCTTGTCTATCTTAGACTATTTATATTGTGCAGCAAAAGTAGATTTCCGTCTGTCTTAATTTTCTAATTCCCTTTAAAATTTATAAATTTCGAACTCCACATTTTTTTTTAAATTTTAAAACAGCTTGTTCTAATTGAAAAGCTGCTTGATCAATATCACTTAACCCTTTTATTTACAGAATTAATTTACCAGCAACTTCTGAATTTTAATTTTGCATCATCTGATACATTTTGCAGGAAAATAGCCCCAGGAAAGAGTGAAAAACTTTTTAAGTAAATAAAATAACTGAATTAATTAAATAATTTTAATTTCTGTCTTCAGCTGCCAGCTGTTCGAACTACATCTTATGCGTCCTTGTGAATACCATCAGGAAAAATGGTCATATTAAGAAGATATAAGCATGATTTAAGTGGTACTTTTAAGTACCATTGGAATATAAAGGGTTAAAGCAGCAAAATTAAAATCATGACGAAACGTATTCATTTGGTTTTCACGGCAATGAGTGCAAGTGGTTGGTTGCATGGCTGGTTCTCTGGCGCAAGAGCCATTTTTGGACATACTGCACCAAGCACCTAGTTGAGTGTGAGTGAGCAAGCTTTTTATAATTCATGATTTTGGAGATCAATATATTGCTGCCAACAGAAGAAAGGATTTTGTAATTGTAAAGGAATACGAGTCTATTTCATAAAATCATATTTATTAAAAACATGATGATGATAATACGATGCGCCACTTATGCATATACACAGGCTGGTAATAAGATGCGCCATTTAGGCATTCACACAGATAACTCATTTAACTCTTTCACGTTCATTGGTTTCACAGTGAAACCACACATTGAACATTATTTTATTGCGCATGACTGAAACATAGCATAATTTTCCTTTCGCAACTTAAGAGCCAGATATATAGGCCAACTTATATAAAAATTCCGGTTCAATACCGTTAGTATTCACAAAGATATCGGCATTGCAATAGCTAAATTGCTTTTGATCTGTAAGAGAAACAAAATGATGAAGGTTCTTATACAAATTGATATTTTTAAAATTGTATCTTCGAAAGTAATATTGATATTTCTGAAGGATGAATATCCTGAGTACTCACGTATACTTATAAATTAAATACAAAATTGAAATTTCATTTCGATGATAACTTATTCAGAGGGAAAATAGCCAGTAACCATTCATTGGCTTCACTGTGAAACCACAAATTTCTAGAAAATAAAAAATGCTAATTATTTGTCCTTTATATATTTATGATCAGCTACATGTCTAATACTCATTTTTGAAATAAATTTAGTAATCTTCAAAACGAAATATGTACTGACCTTGAAAGGGTTAAGCATACTTACAACTCATAAGCATAGAAGAACTGAACCACACCAGCACTGAATTGCAAGTGAACTAATATTTCTCGGAGGAAGAGAGTTAAACACAAGTGAGCGAAACAACAGAGCCAATCAGCAATGCTGAATTTGCATAAACTGCTATTATTCGCAAACACTTTCATCCAACAGATTTACAGCTAAACCTATAATAGTAAGATGTTGTTCAAACAATTTTCATGAAATAGTGTAATGAATTTTTTTACTTAAATTTAAAATTTCATTTTCTCATACATATATTATTTACTAGCATAGAAACAGTCACAATTATGCATTAAAAGAGCTGCAGGTTGCCAACCCCTGGTATTATGTGTTTCTTTAAAAGTTACCATGAAAAAAATTTCGGACATCGACCTCTAAACAATTATGGGAGTTACTAACTAATGAATGTGGGACACCCAATTTGAGATCAAAAGTTACCACCAGAATATAAAAAAATGCTAATTCTTAGAGAATAAGGACCTATAGTCTTAGTATAATAATATCATATACGGTATGATACTAAGACTTAAGGTTAAGGTAATATTGAATTCTTTTTGCACTTAAATGCTTTCATCAAAATTTATTAAATGAAAATATTTTAGTTAATTTTTATCTATTTATCTCCCTGTGTCCTTATTTTACAAAATAATAATAATAATAATAAAATCATTTAACCCTTAAAAGCCCAATTTTTAAAAAATTGATTTAAAATGGTTTTTTACTTTCATTCCTTGAATAAAACATGGGAAAAATACTTTTAAAATTCTTATTTTGTTTTAAGTATGGTAACTAAAAAACAGTTTGTTACCAATACTAGGCTTTATTAAAAAAAAATCCTTCAAAAAATTCTATAATGTCAAACACAAATGAATTTTAATAAATAATAATATGGATAAGGAATTTCCTTCAACATTGTAGAATAAAATATGGTATTCTCAAGTTTACAAACAAAGCAAAAAAGATGCAGCTTCAAGTGAAAAACATCAATTTATCAGCACTTAGGCTGCCATCTATATGTTGTAAAATGATTTAATAAGATTTTAAATATGTATCCTATTAGCCACAACAGGTATTAGAACTTCAGTCTTATTTTTAAGATTTTAGAAGACAAAATTGTGTATTTGCTTAAAGGCAACAATTGGCATTTAAGGGATAAAATACTAAGTTAACTTTTCTATGATCAGTGATAGCAGCACGTGTACAGAACAATATAGGACTCTTGAATAAAAAATATAGGACATTAAAAATTTCGATAAATCCATTTTACATTTACACATCAGCCTCTTGCAGCAAGTGCAAACTAAAAATTAACTTCATATAGATAGCAACAATTAGAGTGGAAGAGATAATAAATGATTTACTTTAATAAATAATATGCATAAAAAATAATAAGCACTGAGACACTAAGTAAGAATATGCATCAAGTTTATTTATAAAAATAAAAACAACGATGAACAAACTCAGAAACAATATTACAAAATCTCAAGAGCTTTCAAAGTAACAAAAACATTCGACTCACTTCTATTTATGATCAAATTTAAAAATGAATATATATATGTGTGTGTGTTTAAATAACTGAAAAGCACTATTTTAATTTTTAAAAGCAATGAAAAAATAACGAGAAGAAGGCAATGAATAAATATGAGAAGTAGGCCATGAAAAGTATAAAAGTAATGATCTGCATCATAAAAATGTAATCTTAAAAGCATTTAATACTATTATGTATAAATCTAGATCAAGTTAATTGTGAAATTGTCCAAATTTGAACCGGTAAAATTGATAGAATTTGAAATGTAAAATTTTTCAAAAATCATAGTAAAAAAAAAAAGTTTTTGAAAAGAAAGTTGATGTTAGCTGTTATGCTAACACAGCTATAATTGAAGCAATAATTAAAATTAAATATGCTGATATTACCATCTTATAAGATACGTTAGAATTTTCAAAATTATATTAATTATTATGCTAGGACATTGAATTATTTAGAAATTATTCAGGAGGTTTTAAGCTTCTTATTTCCTGCTGTAATTAATGCCTGTGCCGCAGCCACATCTGCAAATGACTTCCTTTTCAAAGCAGCTTCAAGGCGTTTGTTTCCCTCGTCTATAAGTTTGTGAGCAGAATCAACATTATATTTTAAAGAATGCAATTCATCCTGGGTAGTCTTTCGCACACATTCTGGAACTTTCTTTACATTGTCCAGTTTCTTTTCCTTCGACTCATTTTCCAACAATTCAGCTTTGTATTTAGAGTGTGCTTCTCTATAAAAATGTATCACCTCCTTCGTAATAACTGTCTCACTAACATTTTCTTTCTTAACACTGTCTTTAATTAGTCTCAAACCAACAATGGTGGTCTGAGCCATTCTCGCCCTATCACTCATCATCCTTTTGTTGATAGAAAATCCCCTTTCTACTGGTGCTTGTCCATGAGAAAGGCAAAGAGCAGCCTTGACAATTTTAGAAAGATGATAATACCTCTTTTTCCCTATATTTATGTCATTTAAACATAAAACATTTCCCCAATATGCATCAATATTTTTCCACTGCAACACATCTTCGTCGGGTTGTTTTTCAACACTCCACTCCTCTTTTATTTCCTCATCAGAAAGATAAATTCGCCATTCATCAAGGATTTTGTCCATTTCCTCCTGCTGCACACAGCGTGACAGCATTTTGGTTAAACGTTTCACCACGCCAATGGTCTTGTTGACAGGTTCTTTGCGAGCAACAGGATACTTTTTAACAGTTGGTTTTTAAGGGGCAGTTTTTTCAAAAGGTAGGATGTAACTGAGAAATAAAAATTTTGGGCATCTAGTTTAAAACATCGTTTTGCAGCTGCTTCTATAGAAGATAACATCTTGTTTGCTTCATGCCCAACATCAAGGTACTTTAGATTTTCTTTTTCCATAATACTCTTTAAGGGTATTTCCAAAAGATCTTCATCTTTTTTTTCTTGACAACTCTCCATAGAAATAAATCTAAAAAGCAGTTTTCGAACAATATTGCTCATCTCATCGTAAAGCAGATGGATCAAAGTTTTGTCACTTTGAAGAAAGCGTAAAAAGTTATCAAATATTTTGCCAACACTTACAAGAAAATGAAGGTAAGCAGGTGTGAGATGAGATTTTAATGCACTTCTTATGCGTTTATACCGTTCAGTCTTTATTAGATCACTCTTATTACCAACAAGATCTACGAGAAAATGTTGTTTTAAGGCTGGATACATTTTTAAAATTCTTTGACAGGAAGGCACAACTGACAGCCAACGGTTACTGACATACCTTAAAGTATTGCATACAACTTCTTCATCGACACACTGACTTGATATTATGAGATCCTCTTTCCTGGAGGGATATTTTCTGAACAAATATCAATATCTTCTAAAAAATCAATAATGGATGCAAAGGCATCCAATTGTAATCCCTCCCCAAAGGCATTGTGCACAATATGTAAATTGCACGTCCCCACATTCACTAACCCTTCTCCGACTTCACTTTTTAAGCGATGGTCAAAAATTTTGAATACGGCCTTGTTTACATTTGCCCCATCACTTCCAAGCATTAGTAGTTTCTTTATAGGCAAATTCGCCTTTTTCATGCAAGACATGATTGCTGAGTCAATATCAGATGCTGTTGCATGAAATAACATTTCACTGCCAACATAACTTTGTTGAATTGCATTTAATTCACAGTTCCAAAATCGAACATGAATGTCCAGTTGTTTTTTGTTGGATTCGTTCAAAGTTTCATCAAACAAAAGCGTAAAAAAAGAGCAACTTTGAATGGACTTACTTATTTTTGCCAAAAAGTATGGTCCCAAACCGTGAGAAATCTCATAAGCAACTTTACGCGATGAAAGTTTCATCCCTTTAGCTTCCTCACCTTTTGGAAACATTCTACTGAATAGTTGAGAAATTCCATCAAAAGATGAAAAAGATATATTGTTTACTGCTGCATGCAGGATGTATAAAATCTCAGCAGAAATTATTTTTTCTTCTTCATTAAAATTCCACTGAGTCATACTAGAAGAACTGGCGGTCGTTTTATCTAAGCATAGGCCACGATCGCCATTTGCCGTAGATATCATCTTCAATTTTGATCACACATCACAGATTTTTTATGCTTCGCGGATTTGGCATGCTGAAAGAGCTGTAATTTGCCACTATTGCAGATGGCGATATCCTTTTTGCAAAAGCGACAAAAACAATGAAAATCATCTTTCCCTTTACCGCACCAAAAACTTACTTCATTCCCAGTGGGATCGGTTAAAGAGAGCCAGTCTTCTTGATATTTTGTTTGCCGAGGCATGGAAATAAAATAAATTAAAGTATATCAATTAAAAAGCAGTACTAAAAAAGTTGACTGCAATTTGTCCGACGCACGCTTCACAACGTAAATGCAGAAGAAATCGTAACAACCCTAACCACATGAACAAGGGCGCTCTGGTGATTTTAAAAAACAAACGACATAAAGAATGAAGATTATTGGCGAGAATTCGGAAGAGCGAGCAACGAACAAATGCAATGTAAACTGCGAGGGAAAACAAAATGGCGCATGCGCCGTATCATTCCCAGCCACTTGCACTGAAGTTAACAAAGACTGTTGGCGAGAATTCGAAAGAGCAAGTAGAGGCGAAATATGCGGCAACCTTAAAGAGGAGGGAAAAGAAAGGGGGAAATCATGATTCATCCACCGTGCCGTGTTTGAGCAGGAAAAAAAAGCATGCGCTCTTATCAATGATTGAGGGGAATGGAAAAATAAAATATAGGACAATTAACTCTTTTTTCAATTATAGGACAAAAATAGGACATTTTCTCGATTTTTTTCTAAAATATAGGAAATATAGGAATTATAGGACGGCTGCGATCACTGTATGATGGATATACAACAACTATAATAAAATGTTGGATAGACCTGATACTGTTTACTAAATATTAATTAAATATTATATTCCTGAAGTACAGTTAAATAAAACTAAATGACAAAACTCTGCATTGAAGCCACCCTAAATTATTTTTAAAAGAGAGCTAGAAAATATTTCATGCCAAAAGTCAAAGTAAAACACTATTTATACTTAGAAAAAATCCCACCGGGAGGGGGGGGGGGACATCATAGCATATTGATGAGAAGTCGCCTGGTAAGTAAGCGGGTTCTCACTTTCCTATTGGGTATAGTAATGGCATGGGGTTGAGTTACCTCCACTCTGATGATGGGACATACCTCCTGCGAGAGCAGTTGGGCCGTAGCTGGTGATGGCCATTAGAACTCCACTCTGAGCTCCCATGTTGCTGTCATGACGAATATCATTCTGATTACCTAAGACGCTATGGCAGAGCTTGGGTGATTATAGTAAGAAAAACATGTTCATTTCCATGTGCTATTTGCCATCATTTTATTCCAATGCACAATATTAGAAACAATTATTATTATTGAAATAAATTCTCATAAAATGCATGTTTCATAAACAAGAGCAATACGAATGCAACTATGAAAACTCTAGAATTAGCTGAAAATAAATCTTATAATATAGGGTTATTCTAAAATCATGGGATAAACTTATGGATAGGTCTGGCATACAGAGACAATTCAGTTTCAAACATTGGGTCACAAACGCAAAGAGCGACAAGTACAGAGGCTCATGAAGTCTATGCCAGTGAATTAAGTAAAAGAAATGGATGCACCAATCAAAGTTTGTAACACAAAATTAATGGAATACAAATTTACAATAGCATAGCAACACAGTTTGGACAGCAAGTCCTTTGAACACTTATTTTAAATACTCCATATGTTTGTTATTGATACTGCGTCCTACTACTTGTAATGATGTTATTTATGCAATTGTGTTATCCTATCGTGCATTAATATTTCATTAAACTTGTTCTGCATGCTTTATCTAGTGTATCTACTAC
>BGPR01035935.1:0-15742 GCA_013235015.1 Araneus ventricosus | reverse complement strand
CTCATTATTACTTCGTTCAATTACGTATTGCTTGAAAAACAGAAGCGTCTCCGCGAGTTCGCAAGCCCAGCCTCCAAAATATGTTTTGTGTCAATTTCGTAATTCTAGGTCAGTCTACTCTGTAGAGCGCCAAAACATAGATTCCACACATTCTCCTGTATTATTAGTAGAGATATAAAATGTTGGAATACGCATTCGGCAACAATAGTCATATTTAAATACAAATTCATTCCTTCACGCAGTTGCTGGTTTACATTCTTATTATATTCTCTGGCTTAAATTGCAGACGGACTCAATACGCTGTTACCTGCTATTACAATTTTTACTACAGTCTTAAGATCTTCGTTTGGTTTTGTTTACGTCCCGTTCTGAAGCAACACGAGGGCTATTTTGGGCGGACGTCATCAATTTTAACCGCGGTCAGATGACGAGAAGGACGACACCTAGGCGCCCCCCTCTCCAAGTTTCCGCACCACACCAGCTGGAGGACATTTGGCCCCGACAGTTTAGCATGCACCAGACCCTCTTACACGGAGGTTCTTAGGTTCCAGTGGGTTTCGAGCCTAGAACACTCCGACAGCGAATCAGACCTTACCATTAGGCCACCGCGGCCTCTAAAACAGATCTTCGATCTTTTGAAGTAAAGAATTGAAATCTGTATTTTAATTAATAGAAACCTACCGAATAAATAAAAAGCATTTCGATATGTATACATGTGTCTAAAATATTTATTAATTCTCTAATCAAAATGTATCAATCTGTCGAATTAATTTGTTCAAATACAAGGAGCGTTGAAGTTTAATAATTTTCTAGACAGTAAAGAGTATCTTAATAGTAAATAAAAAGCATTAATATCATTAAGCAAATCGTTTAACTTAGTCGGCATTTTTTTATTTTTATTCTTTAGTGAATCATTTGTTCCTCATTAGTGTCTGTCAATCTGATTGACTTATTCCTTATCAAAAACGCAATTTATCCTTATTACAGCACCATGTTAAACAAAGATTTTTACATCGGTAATTTTTGATTTTTTTAATCTTTCTACATTTTTTTGGTGTGAGCCAGAGAGTGAGTGGAGAATAATTATTGTATTAGTAAAAAAAGTAGAAATTATCTCACACGACTTTTGATTATATAAATCTTATTGACTTTTGAATAATGGGTACATTTGTTATTTCATCTCAGCTTCAGCAAAATCTTGTTTTATTAAAAAAAAGCTAAGGACTAACAAAGCCATTTACACCTTTAATTACTTTTTTCGTTAACACTTCCTGTAAGTTAAGATATGTTTTTTTACTGAAAATACGGAGGGACGTCCCGTAAGTTGCTTTTCTAGGCAATCTTTATTAAGATCAGAAACTTACAATATCATAACAAAATTCAAACTTTTGGCTATTTTCCACATATTAAGCGCTGTATACATTTGTCATATCGTGAAATCACTTTCAAAACCATCCAGCAGGTAAAATCGATGCCCAGCAAACAAAGAAGTTCTTCACAGCCGCCGCACACTCTTCATTGCTTCGGAAGTTACCTCCCGTCGTTCTGATACCATTGTAGGAAAAGGTGGAAGAGTCAAGGTGGGGCAAGGTGGGACTGTAATAGGGTGATCCAAACTTTCCCAGCCCAGGCGACAGTATGTTCTTTTGTGTCCCTTGCTGTATGGAATCTCAATTATCATCCAAGAACAAAACCCCTCTACTCGTGGTCTCTGGCGTCGAATGGCGGACTTCAGTTTGGTGAGGGTGTCGCAATAGTGTACCGTACTGATGGTCCCTGAAGTGAGCAAATCAATCAAAATGACACCCATCGCGACCCAGAACACTGGGAATTTTTACCAGAGACCAGTTTCTTGAAATTGATTTGACGGTACGACAAACTCATCAATATGATGGTAGACCTCAATGGCATCTTAAAAAAGCCTATTTTGTTAATACTTAAAACCAACTCATTTCTGTTTGTAATAAAACCTCCTTCAGCAAAATCATGACGAAACTTACTTTCGGAACTTCCTTCCCAGTGAAATACCATATATTAAAGATTAAAGTGTCTTCATTTTACGGATGAGACAGGATGTTCTTTTTTTTGTTACTCAGTTGTTCTTGGTATATTTTGTGCAAATTTTAGTTTATTGATTATTTTATTTATATTAATATGTATGAATGTATTCACTTATTTATATTTCAGTATATTAAAGCTGTTATAAAAGCAGTATTTAAAATTGATTTTTTACATACGTGTGTGTGTATAGATTTTTTATTATTTGGAAGAAATAAAGTCTTTAAAGTTGATGAGTAATTCAAAGCAATGCTTATTAACATTTAATGCAAATCTATGCACGTAAAGTGGACAGTATGTGGGTATTTTGTTCTTTTGTTTGGTTCTTTATGCACTCTCACACCGTTAACTTTTAGGTACCATTGGCTTTTATTTATTGAATTGTAGCTAAAGAGGCAAACTTTAACTGTGTTTTTTTGAGAATTTCGAGGTTGGTTTGGTTTATTTAGTAAAGCCTGCAAAATTGTTTTTAGACTTTTTACGCCAATAACTTCTGAAATATTTATCGTTGCGAAAATTACTTTCACCTTCAAAGCAAAAAATTATCTTTTAATGATAACAAATTAATTGTCGTACAATTTTTCTCTAACTGTAATTAACATCAAATTCCATTTTTTTAAAATTGTAACAATGTTTTCTATTGTTATTAAATCAAATTTGTTTCATCAAATCTTTATTCATGCTTTTACGCTGTTAAGGTTGTAATTAGAAAATATTGCTTTCTCTGGTCATTGACTTCAATGCAGCATGTCTTTTCCGCTGTTGTTCCATAACATGTCCGTTTTTTATTTCGCGTGGCTTTAATATCAAATATCCATTGACGTTAGTTTGGTTACTACACGATGTTTTGCTAAATTTCAAGGGTACGAATGATCTAATCAACAGCAGCAACCGGGGAGTATGGGAAGTATAGTCTGCCGCATATGCCAGTTTTCGGGCGCCATAGGATAAACATTACTGCATTCCTGCTGCCAGTTTTAAAACAAATTATATGATGATCGGGCGTAAAAAAATAACACCAGGCCCGGGTCATTTGCCTTTACTAAGCAAACGACGACTGGGATAAAAAAAATCATACCCAGGGCGCCGCTTACCCACGCTCCTCTCCACTGACCATGCTTTCAATATCATTAATATGTGTCACTATTTAAAGTCAAATAAAACAGGAACTGAAAATGGTCTTCGGGGCGCTCGTAACGCTATTGTAAGCTCTCTTTGTATGAAAATGAGGAGACGGGAAAAGAACCCTAATATGATCCGAGCGCCAACGTAAGCTGTGATTAAAGTCATTAAGTAACTGAGTTCCATTCTACCAGAAGAGATGACATAAGGAGAAAAAGTAGAACGAATGCTTTCGGTCGCACAAACACCAAAAAAGAAAAGAGAATAGAGAAAAGATAAAGTACATCTATGTAAATAGAACGGTCCATGTGAAGGGATGGATGTTCCAAGGCTGTCAGTCTCTGTGTGAAATGGTTCAAGGTACAGAGACAAAAAGGAAGGGTGGGTTTTAACTACTTATAGCAGCGAGACATGCCAGGAAGATCAAAGAAAATCAACGAAAAGACGTTACAGTGAAAAAATTGTTTAGAGGAGCCATAAAAAACATGATGCTGAAGTATATCTATTAGTCCAGTACAGATGAGGATGGGAAGATGGAATTCCAAGGTTGTCAGACTCCGTGTGTAAGTGAATTCAAAAAGCACAGTACAATTAAAGAAGAGATTATTTTAGGCATGCTTTCCCGAGAGGTCAGAGACATGAGAGGAAGACAGACCGTCAATCAGAAAGACGTTAGCAGGAAAATAGATTTAATTAAGTTTAAAGTGGTATAAGTGCATCAAACTTGAAAATCTTTCTACACGAGAATTTATCTAGTTTAAGTATATATATATTTACGAACTACAGCTGAAGATTTAGTCTCTAATGATGACGCATTCATTTTTAGAAACACATATTGACCATTTGGACTTGTAACAAAGACATTTCTTGATTAATTAGAATCAATAGAATTTCTATACTCAGAATATAAACATACAGAAAATAAATTGAGATTTCGATTGTTCAAAATATTACTTATAATTTATACATTTTCTAAGTACTGGTTTTTGAAAAGAAATAATTTTGAGTGGAAATTGACAAAATTTGGGAAAGCTCAACTGTGAGAAAATATCTTGGAAAAAGTACATTTCATAGAAGATAAAGAGTGAAGTTTCAGAGCAAAACTGTAAAGTTTTACTTTCTTATTTAAAATTGAAGAGTTTATAATACTTTTTTAATAAAATTCATTCATAGCAGATATGAGCCTGATGATCTGTACCAGATGTAATTATTATTTCTAAGCTGCTTAGACTATGTAATCTTCTAAGTTTTTTAGACTACAAAGAAGAATGATTTGTTTCTGAGGAAAACAGATCATTTTATTAGAAATATAAAGCTTGTTTTAGAGTTTGAAAAGGATTAGTCGTAGATGATTTTGAAAGTTTCACATCTGTAAAGGAAAACAATATAAATCAGAATATGTTTAAATACTATAGTTCGCTTTATTTATTCATTACGAGCTACACTATTCTTGAAACATTGTCTCGTAGTAGCAATAGTTATGGTCACCTGAGTATAGAATCTATAATTAGAAATTTTGAGTGTTAATTTTTGTGCAGATTTATAAACTACAACTACCGACCTTACTTATTAATTTTAATGAAATGCAAACATAAAAATTTGAAATTCCTTAAAGAGTTGTTTATAGTTTTTTCATGTCCAAATTTTACACGTTGTTAATGAACACCATAAAAGATTGTGGAGAAATAATACAGAAACAAACGAATTTGGAATGGTGCATTTTCAGATAGAATCATTTGCTATATAAGACCGAGTAATAAACTGACTGAGTTCTCATGTGACCACATAAGTTCTCATTTAGTGCAACCAATATTAATGCGTGTGCGTATCACGTGACAAGCAATGATCCTATGCCACGTTGGCAAATCTTCACGCTCCATATCTATCCAATCATGTCTTCAAGAACTGGATATTTCTTGCCGTTGTCGTTCCAAAAGAAGGTGAAAAAATGAAAATATACAAAAAAAGATTTTAGAAAAATAGAAAAGAAAGAAAAATATACGAAAAGGATTTCCGCAAAGTATAGATCTTATTGAAAGTTGCCGTCATCTGTTGAGAGAAGAAGAGTTATATATTGAGAAATGATACATACTAAATTTATTTCCAATACATTGAAAGAATTAAATCAGACCTCAAATATGACGTGAGCTTATATTCATGAAATATTTTTCTGATTGTTTCGGTAGTGCCGATGCAAAGTGAACCGCACGAAACGTATTGATAGTAACATTTTGTTTGTTTATATAAATGCTTAAACGCGCTCTGTGTTATTTTGTAATATTATTATGTAATACATCATTCCAGTTAATTTATAATTAAAATATTTAGGTGATCGATTCTTTAATTCTCTTCGTCGTGATTATTCTCTTATAATATTAAGTGAAGTAGGATTGAAAATTGTTATTATAATTTTAAAAATAAAATATAAAATCCAGTAAATAATCTAGGTTTTCACAGAATTATTGGTACTTCTGGCTTACTTGAAGTTTAAAAAGGTGAGGGATATACATATTAAGCATACACAGATTTCATGATTGAATGTATGGTCTGAAATTGAAGCTTGACGTGCTTTAGAAACCTATAATGGTGAAACAGAGAAGGGGCATGAAATACAAGAATAATATAAGTCACCAAAGCAATCTTAATGACACAGAAATTGCTGAAGAATTTGCTATGA
This sequence comes from Araneus ventricosus, assembly GCA_013235015.1. Taxonomy (NCBI): domain Eukaryota; kingdom Metazoa; phylum Arthropoda; class Arachnida; order Araneae; family Araneidae; genus Araneus; species Araneus ventricosus. The sequence continues at coordinate 9,885 of BGPR01035935.1, read as the reverse complement.
AATGCTTGTAACAAATGGACGAGTTATCTGTTTTTGTTTCTTGCGATAAAGAAGAACTTCAGATGTTAATTAACCATCGTTAATAACCCATCGTCTTCCGGTGTTAATGTTATGTCGGGAAATCTTCAAAATTCAACACTCTGTTTCAAAATGATAATTAATGCTTAAAGTAGACTTTTCTAATGTTATAAGAAATCACTTTGAAAGTATTAAATTTCCACTTCCTCACATACTGTAGCTATCATTATTTACTTAAAATAAGAGCTTGAATATTGTGGAAAGACCTACATAATTGTTTGTTATCGTCTTTTTCTTTCTATAGAAGTTTGGCAGTTAAATTTTTAGCAAAAGAAATTAGATAATCTAAATTTTTATCGACGATTTAGCTAATTCCATTCGTTCCATTTGGAATTTCGCTCTTTAAACAAACAAACAAACAAAAATTAAACGAACTGAAATAACACAGAAGTCAATGCTTTGTGTACGAAAAACTGTCTGAACTTGGTGCTTGATACAATATCCAAATGGATTTGTCGATTGCTTAAATCGGTTACAGAAAAACGTCTTGTGAATACAAAATAAACTAAACTAAAAAACTCTTCCACAAATGCAAGTGGAACTGCGGTTAAGGATTGCAAGACGAAGTTCTTGCAACCCAGACATATCGCACACTTTCCGTAGGATTTTTTGGACTAATTCTACTTCCGTTTCAAAGTGAGTTTCACACACGGGAGCTCTGAGTTTCTCTTCAAAATTAAATTGAGATAGTAGAACTACGATCGTGATGGTCAAGGTCAGATTACCTTCACCAATCCTTTAAGCAGGGAAGCTGATGTCCAAATCTGGCCGTTGCACCTTGCCGAAAGAGTTCGGAGTTCTTTGGAGTAAAAAATCCCGAGAATTTAGAAAAAATACTGGAAACCATATGTGCCATTATAAGACTGTTACAATATCTTTCAGAAAGTGTAGCTAACTCCAATAGGTATACATCAATTTCCTCCGGCAAGAAGTGTTCTGATAGAAGATATGGTAGCTCTATTTGTTAACATGTTATTACCGAAAATTGATACAGAAGCGTCTGATGGGTTATGGAAGTGGTTTAAATTGCGCATATTTCTTAATTGTTTATAATAACTTATCACGAACGTAATGCGTCCGACTAGGGAAATATCGGTCCATTTAATCCAGATTGAATTAATGTTTGTTAAATAATTTTAAGCATGAAATGATACTTCAATGAATAAACCTACTAAAATTAACTGCAGTGATGAGATTTGTAATAATTGCCCATATTTGTATTTATAACAGTGCTTTTTGAAAATAAATTTAAATTGTATATCTTGATAACTGTTCTGATTTCATAAACTTTTCCTTTCTGTTCAAATATATATAATTCGTTTGGAGTAAAAGATCCTGATAATTTAGCAAAACCTGCGTCAATCTCTGAAGTTTTAACTGAATAAATAAGTTTTCAATTCATAAAATGTCTTCAACATAAACAAATTATTACAGACATACAGATATCGATAAACTTCTCTATAGAGATTAAGCGGCATAAAGTGAATCGACAAATCGACACTCAATAAGCTACAGAAGAATGAATCAATATAAAGAATGTACCTCAGGATTCTACAAGTCGAAGGACATGTTTGCAAGAAACTTCTTAGTTTTTATCCGATGAAGGTAGAGTAGACAAGTTAATACCAATCCAGCTATTGAGCTTACGGCAAACAGATGAACTAATCTCTCTTCAGTTTTTATCAGATTTTTCATAGAGTCATAAGTTCTAACTGTTTTCTTCTATACTCATAATATGTTATCATAGTGGTAAAGATTGAGATGAACATACGAACTTCTATATAAAACATGAAAACCACAATGGATGCATTTAAGTCATTTGCAGTGATGCATCTAGAATAAAAATGAAGATAGGAAAATAGATCTGATACATAGGGTGTTTTTTTATGCTTTAGAATATTTTTCAGAAAAGACTCATTCAAGTTATGGTTTAGAAACATGTCCTCGAATTTTAATCAGATATTTATGATCACATAAATGCTTCTATGTCAACAAGTATTTTTCAGTCACTTTAATATTTGTAGAAAATGCTCAATTAAAGAAAAATTTAATATTCTAGGTCATTGTAGCTGATACTAATTTCAAGAACAATCTCGAATTATTCAAAATATTTAGTGTGTATGTGTTAATTTTAATTAAATAATTTTTTTGCAATCATGTTATTTTAGAAAATGAACGGCACTTCACTATTATTTTTCTTCGTAATAGAATGAATGAGAAATTTAAAACTTATAAATAGTGTATTTTAAAGATAAATTAATTTCTTCAAGTGTAGAGACTCTAAAATGAAAATACACTTCTGTTTTCCCTTTATCTGAAATTCTGAAAGAATAAACTTTTTTTATTAATCGTGAATCATTATTTAAACACTAACCAAATTAAATCATCCACAATATGTCGTAATATCTTTTTTTGTAATAATATTTACTATTAACAATTTCTTATAGTTTATTTCTGTATTTTCATCCTTTGTACAAAATGCATATAATTAATATTTAAAAATGAATCCACAAAGCTTCGCAATTTATACACTTAAAATCAAGGTATGTGATCCATATTATATATCATGTGTTATGAATGTTAGTTTATCAATAAACTCTATAAAACAATATGAAATACGTTCTTGGAAACTTCGGAGTAATCTCAAGAAATTCTTTAAAAAACTTATATTAAAAAAACATATTCAGAGGTATGTCGTTTAAAATATTTGTATATATAAAACCTATGTTTTGAAAAAAAATAAATTTTCAAGCTTAAATACGGTGTATATGAATTCGTTTTATTTAAATAGTTTCTTCAACTGAGTATTACATTTAGCATTATATTTAAACAATAACCAAATTAAATTATCTGCAATATGTGGTATCTATTTTATAATATTATTTACTATTAACAATTTCTTATGGTAAATTTCATCTTTTCAATTTATACAATTAATATTTCTACTGCTCCTCGGATTACCTATCTTGTAACATGATTTAAACCCTGTCAATCCATAGGTAAACAGTTAAATATATATAGCAGCTACGTTATAGATCGAAATACGACCCAGATAGCAATTTTAGTTTGCAGCAATCTTTCCGCATAATCAGCAATATAACAAATTTGACACGGAAGTGTAAGTGTGCAAGCTTGAAACAAGTTAACGGAAACGAGTTAGTCATCACGCGTCTGTTACAAGCTTGCTTGCTACTTGACAAACTATAGCAAAACAGGTACGAAGACAAATGATTCTACCCCACCCCGATTTTCGCTAATAACTACGTTTTACTAGTAGAGTAAATTATGAAATTAGGGTTCAAAAACAAATTACTTTTAAAATGAGACAAAATGTAGTTAGTATTTTTCAATAAACAAATGACTGTTTTTTGGTTTAATTTTGTTTACGAACGTTAATATTTCAACATTAAGAAAAAGTCGATATAGTTTTCTTTAAAGTGCGAGTTCTATATTTAGATAAAAGATGGAGAATTTTTCACATTTTTTTATGAAAAGATTAGTTTCTTTACAAATTATCATTGATTTATTGAATTAATAAAAGAAGGGCTGAGGAAGGAAGGAGACGCTATTAAAAATCGGATATTTTTAAAACAGAGACAAAGTTTATCTGTAAGTGTGCAATCATCTTGCAGCAAACTTGTTTTGACATCGTGGTGTGAAGTTGTCATAACAACTTCACAGCAAAACTTCTTTACAAGTGGGTTGGTCGTTTATGCTTTGTTACTTTGCAGGATGTTGCTGCAAGTTACCACATCGAGTTTCTCATGACAAGCTAATATCAATAAAATAAATTTGTTGCAAGTGTACATGCTATCTTGGGAGTTTTGTAAGCAATGAAAATAGCCCCAAGTATGAGCTACTCAAACATTTCTGTTTATTTATTTAATTCGAAAGGTCATTTAAAGGAGAGTAAGGCGTTTGAATCTGTTCGACCTTATTTTAATCGATTTAGAAATCAAAGACGAATTAAATATTATTTTTAAATTAAAATCATGTAATTCAGTTTTACTGGCCAGATTCGAAACAATTTATTTTGCTGTTACCTGAACATGAGAAAGGAAAGCCAAAGTAAATCGTGTCAATACTTGGTGCAATCAAATGTGCTGGATCCAGTAGATGTGCTTTTAAGCCTAGGATTAGAGTCAGAATTCTGTAATATTCAAAGCACATAGTACAGTGATAATTGTTTGTATAGACTCTAATTGAAGTGTTATATATTGTTTCTTTTATTATTTTGTTGTTTTGTTAAAGGTTAATTTTGAAGTGCGGTCTAATTGGCTACTCATATCTTATTTGGTTTTAAAAAATGCCTTTCCTGCTAATGCAAAAGGTTGATCTTCAGACTGCTGCCGCTGATATATCGGTATAGATGTAAAGATGTAGATATTCTTTAATTGAAAAGAAAGATTCAATCTTGTAAAAGACAGAGAAGAAATAACTTTAGCTTGAAATACTGAATCAATAACAAACATTAAAATAATTTGATTGCGCCTCGAGAAGCAAAAACATCTCTAAGTATTGAATAAAGCCGTCTTAGATCAGGTTCTGAAGAAATATAAGAATGAGACTGAAAACAATTTGTTTCAACAGATTTACCCAAAGTAGATCAATGGAGGTAATTCTGCAGTTGGAAAGCTATTTAAAATAAACAGAATCCATGCACACCGATTTTTAATCTTGGAAAATTAAATTTTTTTCAGAACATGGTTTTAATATATGCAAATATTTTAAATGACTTACACGCTGAATATGTTTTTTTAGATATACAGATTTTTAAAGAATTTATTGAGGTTCACTCCGAAGATTCCATGAACGTATTTGCATATTGTTTTATAGAGTTTTTTATATAATTATACTAACACTTCATCACCTGATATTTAATATGGACAACATACTTTGATTTTTAAGATAATCATTAAAAATGGATAATTCAATGGAAAACATGAAATTTTTCTCCACCCCAACTGATCAAAAGATCCCTAGTCCTTTTGTACCTACTTATTCAATGAAATTAACCAAACTTGTATTTAATCATTAACAATAAATTTAGTTATAACATACAGAGAGATAAGAAACTGAAAGCGAATATAATTAGTACTTTCAGGAAATATGACGTATTTAATCCGAATGGGAAAATAACTTCTGAAATATACTAATTATGGGAAAATAACTTCTATTGTTGTGGAAATGTGCTATACTATTCACAAAATAATTAGTTGGTGGGTTAGATCTGCATAAAACTCAGAAATTTCTTCTTAAAAATATAGAAAAGTTATATATCCGGTTGTTAAGTTTTATTCAAAATGGCTGTCAGTAATTTGCATATTAATAATAAAATGAAATTTGATAAAAAAATTTCAGAATTTTTTATATTTCCGTTTTTATGGAACTCTCAAACTTCGTTTATACTGATTAATTTGAATTAAGCTCATTTACTATTTAATAATTACGCAAAATATATCTGGCGTAGAAGAGTTTTAAAATCATTCTTTAGAACACATAAATTTAAGATTCTCAAATTTTAATTCTTCTACCCAAAATATAAATTTGACATGGATGAATACCAAGCAATTAGAAATTCTTCCATTGAATGGAATTGGAAATTAAGTTTATTAGAATTTAATGTCATGTCTGAATTTATTCAGATGATGAAATCTAAATATGTTCATCGACGAATTCTGGGAAATTCGGAAGACTTTTAAGTTTTAATTAACTCTTGAAATCTTGGAATTCATTTTAAATTGCAATCCAAATGCTTTTTGCTCATGTTGAGTTCAGAATGTCTATAGAGTTTCTCTTTGAAGATGGAGACCCTGGAAATAAGTCTATTGGAAATATTAATTGAATTAATTGACCTTCATTGACACAAATTTATTTTTATATGGATTTTGAAATCACGGAAAATATATTCTTAGAAGCATTTTAGTGAGTCTGTATTTTGAAATTCTGCTTAGTATAAAACTATTGAACCAATTTTAATTTCTTCTGAAATTTATTGCGCAGTTCAGAGGAAATATATGTCATATAACTAGTCATAAAAAGAGCGTTAAGCTATTTTAGAGCAAAGCTCACAGAAAAGTTTTATTCTATATAAATTTCGTTCTAAATATTTCATTACTGTGTATCTTTTGTGACTAAATATATTTTTTATAGTTTCATTGGAGCTTGAAAGTATTGTTAAGAATTAACCACTGAAATTCGTTCTATAACATTTATATCATTTAAATATATTTAAGCACATCTCTACTATTGAGATAAATTAATGAAACATTGTTTTAAATAAATTCAGTTTCTCGAAACTAAGATGAGTAGAAATAATTATGTGATTTAAAACTTTACTTAAGTTAACTACTTTTATTAAAAATGATTCGCACAATTCCACAGAGTCAGTTCTCAGATGCCGTCATTACAAACAAGAACATGAACCAATCATAGAAAATAATTTCTCAATGTTTAAAGTCATATCTCTTTTATGCCACACAATTTTTACCAATACTAAGAAATGCTTATAGGAAAAAAAATAAACTTCAAAATAGTGAATTAACTCATTACATTGAAAACTGATATCGTTTTAAGGATAAGGATTTAATTGTCCTGTTGATTGAATTCCAAATTTATATTTTATAAACGACAACTAAATAGAAATATCAAAATTTTTATCAAAAGAGACATGTTAACTAAAACCTCCTGAAGAGGGAGCGTGTTATTTAAGACTTAATACTAATGCAAATCTCATCCTTATCCTTACATCAATAAGTGGAATTACAATAACTCGACTTTTTACTTCTTCCTGTAGTTATAAACGTATATGGATTTTTTCTTACTTAAATGGAGGCAATGAATGACTACATTGTTATGAAAATAAAGCTTGGTTTCTGTAAATGGTTCCCAGTGTTCAAATGATATGTATTTTTAGTGATTATCTACATTCTCATAACTATAAATTCAAGTTAAAACTTAGTTATAGAAAACGAAATATCAAAAGTTATTTTTATATTGCCAAACATTTCCTTACCATAACAATTACTGCCAGTAAATTCGAGAAAGTTAGCTTCAACGCATTTTAAGTGAGATTTTATTTGATATTGTATAATAACAAAACTATAACGAATACGAAAGATTCAACCTTGTGATTTGAAACCTTGTTGCTATGGAAATCAGATCAAATTACATACAGTGTCAGGAGAATCTTAAAGGAAAGAAAGTTGTTGAACTTATCAGTTATTTAAGGTATAGGAGTGATAAGTATAATATATTATAGGGGCTGAATAAGGCTATATTTGAAGTGATTCATGTGAGATCGAATTAAAATTAAAAATTTTCGGTTAAAAATAGACCGTTGCACTCTCTACATAAGATGTTAAAATGGTGGGTCTTCTTAGAAATTTCCCGTAGCCGTCTTTTAACACAATTTCATAGAATATACCTTTATTGGTTGAAATACGTTTATTCATCGATATTTTTAATAAGATTGCAGAAAAATTGCTTTGAATTAAAGTTCAAACTATATAAAAGAGAAGAGAAATACTTTGGCTTTTTCACAATTTAAAATGTAGCCTTATAGGAAATCGTGGAGAGCAGGAATTTAGAATAGACTCCGATATTTATAAATTTCCCGTATTGCACAATTTCCTAAAACGCATATTCATATCAATCGTGACTGATGTTGTATCCCAATAATGCGCGATATAATACATAGAATTGTAAAAAACAATTCTTACAGAAGAAATAAAGTCTCACTACTACTTAACTAACCGCCTCCTGACCTCTCCCTATATAGTTTCTATCACTTTGAGATAGCAAATCTAGCAGCGTGCTAGATGAAAAATTTAGGAAGACCCTACATAACAAAAGTCAAAAAATAATGAGTCTCTGTGGTCAAAGTGGTACCAGTACCTCCAGAAAGAGCAGCATTGTATTGATATTGCCAAGAATAGCGAATTATTTTGATATACATTTTTGCAAGGTTAATAAGGAATTATTAAATTTTTCAAACTCATCTTCTTTACAATAAGTATTCCGCAGCCTCGTTAGTTAATGAATTGAACTAAGAGCCCACATCATGTTCTTTTGCTATGAACTACAAGAGTCATTGGTAGTTGCTTGGAGACAGCCGTTGTATGCATATTCCAATATAAGAATGAGTTCTACTATTCGCAATTACATAGTCATAGAAACAATAATTTGATATGAATAAAGACAATAGCATTAGACTCAAGAAAATAGCCTTTAGTTTTATAAAAGTAATTTATTTGGGCTATATACAAATAAACATTGTTGAGTCGGACAATTTTTGTAGAACTCTCTCACCAGATTAAATTACTAGTAGTTTTGTGAACAGTAGACCTCGCTTCCCCAAAATAAAAAAAACCCTAAGATTTTCTTTCTATCTCACTTTTTAAAAGTTTAGCCAATTTTGTTATTCATTGTGAAAACAGCATTGTTCATACAACCCCCCCCCCGGTTTTTGGGTGGGCCTTTAAAGGGGGGGGATCCTACAGAGGGGTCCAACACCCTTGTTGATCCCTCTTCTTCTGACGTCATCTTAGTTCAACTTGAGTGTTCTTCTGACGTCATCTTAGTTCAACTTAGAGTTATCTGGAATGTCAGTTAATTAGATCAAATAAGAATCTTAATTAATCAAAGCTTAGTTATTAATTTCAATTAATTTTATTAAATCTAATTTTTAATTGAACTTACTTATACGATTTCGCTGTAGATTGTGACAAAACTTGAAATTCCTCCGAGCTGGGAATCGAACGCGCGTTCATAGAATTAGAAGACAAGCGCACTAACCACTATACCGGACGGGGCTACACAAGAGCAGACAGGTGGTTCATAAAAACCTTTCCTACGTCAATTTCGCGGGAATGGTCTCCGCAGCGGTTTGCTCGGAAATGCTTTTGCGGACTTGTCGTTCAAACCTTGTCGGTAAACGGTTTGCGCGGAAATGCCTTCGCGGACAGACTATGGCAAGTGAAATGGCAACCTTTCCGTAACTTTATTTGCTCCCTGGGACAATAGATGCATTCAAGGTCATTTACTTGCTGACCACAGGTATTTCAAGCATTTCCCCTCATTTAACATGTCAGAAAACAGACGGTCGGGCCTCCGAAGTCCGATGCGCGAGCACATGTTTCTGTGTTGATTACTAAAGAGAACAGATAGATCGTGACAATTTATCGCCATTCGAACTACAAATGCAAAGATTAGAAAAGCTTTTAACTAAAAATCAATTAATTTCGAATCGATTAACAAAGAAAATAAAGAAATTGTTGCTCTTGAATTATTTACATATCGTAAGACGAATTCTGAAAAGAAATTAGACAATGAATTTGATATTTGTGTGTCCATCGATTATTTAGACGAAAAATGGAGTTGAAAAATAGTCTAGTAAACAGTAAGATAGGTGGTATTCACAAATTGTGTAAAAAAGAAGCTGGTAAAAACATGAGAACTTTCACACAACATCGTCATACAACTACCCGAAAACTGTGGTGAAGCAAAAGTTGTATAATCGGTTCAAAATTCTTGGAAATGCTTATCGATGAAACAGATGATGCATTAATACTTATATCTAGGAGAATTCTGGTAATTATGGACGGGAAAGCCAACATTTACATGAATACTTTGGAAGAACAGCATTATTTCATTGTTAGAGAACCTAAATTTCAGTAATTTTAAATTTAAAAGAGTAATTGTCGTTCTAATTTCAAATTTAATAGCTCTAAAATAGTGAAATAAAATTTTCTATCGATTGATATAGAATTTATCTCGCTATGATCAGTAGTTCCAGAGAAATTTTAA
>BGPR01035934.1:0-15742 GCA_013235015.1 Araneus ventricosus | reverse complement strand
GTAGAACTCAAAATTATGTAAATACGCATTCATTAAATTGAAGAATTATGTGAATATTTTTTAAGCTATTATGATAATCATGTTATTATCTTAAAATTGGTCATCCACGTCCGGGAAAGCATTACGGTTTGCTGCGACAGATCAATGCTTATAAAGATTTGCCTAAACAATTTAATGTATGTTCAAAGTCATTCATTTAAGATTTCATTTTCAAAATTTTCCGTGTTTAATGGTTTCAACAAAATGCCAATTGTTCTTTCTGCGATTTTCCTTTAGAATAGTAAGCAATTTCAGTAAAATTACGTTACAAATTATCAAAAATGATAGAGAAATACTCTTACAGAATGGAAGCTAACAGGATTACGCAATTTTATTCTAGTACAAAAGAATCGATCTTTTCAATCGAATGAATCTTCTTTATTTTCCCGTATTTTATCACGCCAATCATCCGTAATCTTCCATTTTTTTCTTTACTCTTTTGCACAATTCTGTAAGTGCATCTTGTACAAAAATAAAACTGCTTATTCATTCCGAATGAGACAGCAAAGAAACAGTGCTTCAGGAGAAATAGAAAGGTTAGTTGTTTTCATCCATTTTAAGTGTATGTCTGGGATTAAAATAATGGAAAAAAAAGTTCTTTGTGTAATGTTTAAGTCGCATGCAAACGCAGCGAAATAATGGTAACTAATAAATTTCTTACCACAAGATTACTCTTATATTTCATATAATATCTTTTCTATAACCCACATCTCATTCACGGTACTAGTAATCAACTCTAACTTGAAAACAAAGTAAAAGGTTTTTTGCAATTCGCCTGTAAGTACAAACCACAGAAACCAACCAATACATTCCCAATGTATTTATTCTTCCATCTCTGTTTCATAAGAGAAGTTCTTTTGAAAGCCTTTTGGTTGGAACTCATTTGTATATATTCGCTCATTGTATACATTCTCATATGTAATTGTTCTTTTTTATACATACTCATTAGTAATTGATCATTTTTAATACATACTCATTAGTAATTGATCATTTTTATACATACTCATTTGTAACGTCTCATTTTTATACATACTCATTTGAAACTTCTCATTTTTATATATACTCATTTGTAACTTCTTATTTTTATATATACTCATTTGTAACTTCTCCTTTTTATATATACTCATTTGTAACTTCTCATTTTTATACGTACTCATTTGTAACTTCTCATCTTTATACATACTCATTTGTAACTTCTCATTTTTATACATGCTCATTAGTAATTGCTCATTTGTAATTCCTCATTTTTATACATACTCATTTATAAGTGCACATTTCTAATTGTTCATTTGTATTCACATTCATTTGCAATTGCTCATTTGTATACATACTCAAAAGCACATGTGTATATATACAAATGAGCTCTTGGTTTTAAGCATTTAGATTATTTATTTGTTATTATATTAAGTGCCATTATGTTAGTACTTTCCTACGATATAAGAATGTTTTTTCCAAATTACCCTGAGCTATTTAACTTTAAATATCTAAAAAGTTCACAGAATCCCTCAAGGCTTCATAAAATAAAATTGAAGACAAGTTTGTAGGATTATTGTCTAGTAGAGTATTATATTTACAAATATCTGTGAAAGGCCTTCATGAATGTGGAAAAATATTTAATTCTATTCATAGCTTCTGAACTGACTTTCCTAATTTTTCCATATAGATGAAGTTTTCTTGATTTTTCAGAAATTTTAAATATTAGGAAGGAATCTTAGAAGTTTCCAGAAGAGATAATATTAATAGAAAATGTCAGTGACATGGAAACAACCTTCCAGTTTTGCTCTCCAGATAAATAATATCTCCAGATTAGTATCCATGAAAATTAAGAAAGACTGCATGACTTCAATGGAAAACAAGAAAATAATACATGCAACATCTAAGAAACTTATTGGAAGGTATTTTATTTTTTTATTTAGTCACGTAAAAAAGCTTATGTTGTATTTTTTTACTATTTTTCAAAGTTAAGATATCTAACAAACTGTGGATTAGCATTTATGGTCGAAATTGCATAATAATGTTTTGGAATATTTATAATTAAGGTTAATCTGAACTCGGTTAAATTGGAACCTTTATTCAAAAGTTTTGGGAAATCCTAATCTGAAAACACGTACTGTAACACTGATACGACAACAGGAAATAACGTGTAAGGCGAGTAGTTTTTTCTGCAAACGAGATCTCTACCTTGTCTTATAACCCTTGCATTCATTGATTTAGTAGTGAAACACAATTGAGAATTTTATTATTCAGGCATAGTAAAGTATGTAATTTTTTATAACTTAAAGATCCAGATATGGAAAATCTTATAAAGGATTCCAGCTTATAGAGCATGTTACACTGAAGATATCGGCATTGGAAGAGCTAAGTTGCTTTCTGATATCTAAGAGAATAAAAATGATGAGGGTTGTTAAAATTAATATATATTTTATTTTAATTGAATCTTCAAAAGTAATATTGAATTTTATGGAATTTTGAATAATGCTGATATCACAGTATACTTCATGTATTAAATACATACACCTTGCATTTGATGATAACTTCCTCGGGGAAAATTGCCCATACTGCGCTCATTGGTTTCATCCAGAAACCACAAATTTTTGAAAATAAAGATGCATTTTTTTTTCTTTGATATTTAGTGATCACCAATCATGTCTATCAGGCAAATTTTCAATAAATTTAGTAATTACTCAAAACGAAGCGGGGTGAACTTGAAAGGGCTGCCTCCGAATAAGGACTATGATTGAGTTCAGTCGCATATAATTTAAAGTTAGCTGATTACCACGTTGAATTGATACTTACCACGCCTTTCAGTAGTCTTGCGCCGGACGTACTGCTAATCTCAATAAAGCAACATTAATGAAATCGCAAAATGAGAGCTCAATCTGCTTTTACACTGAGTTTGAACTAACATCGTAATTAGATACAAAAATAGTAGTAGATATTCACACTGATGGTTTGACGGTGCCTTCAGTAACTTTGCGCCGGACGTACGGGTTAACCTTTTAATAAAGAGCATTAGTGAAATCTAAAATGAGAGCTTTGAATTGCTTCTTTTACACTCCAAAACATTTTGTGAATCAATACTCGTAATTGACAAAATAGTAGTAGATATCTTCAAGGACTTATTGTTTACCTGTGCCTTTCAGTAGGTTTGCGCCGGACGTACTGCTAACTTTAATAAAGAGTACAAGGTTTAAAATGAGTATCTTTGAATTCGTTTTACGCCTGAACATTTTTTGTAGAATCAATTACCTGTAATTATGATACAAAATAGGTAGTAGATGTTCATGACTGTTGTTTACCTGTGCCTGTAACCTTGCGCCGACGTACTGCTAACTTTAATAAAGAACATATGAAATCTAAAATGAGAGCCTGAATTCGTTTTTACACTCAAAACATTTTAGAATCTTCAATACTGTAATTAGGTACAAATAGTAATGGATGTTCGCGACTTAATCGAAAAATCTTTTATAATGAAGCTGTCCCACCCCTCTTTGGGTCCGTTAACTAGTTGTATTATATATATATATCTGATCTCTTTATTCTTTTATGGTAATATACAATGCAGTTATTAAACAATACTTTTATTCACCATAACTATACATTAAGCATTTCATTCTTCATCTTGTACCTCTCGCTAATGTTTTATAGCTACAAATCAGAAAGAAACCTTTTCCTATCGGAAACTCATAGTATTACCACCTTCACACAAACAAATAGAATCGCACTTCACTTTTCTGTCGTTTTGGTCTCTGGCTTGTTTAGAGAAGAACGGCACAGTTATCAACGTGTCGAATTAAAATTTAAAATTTAAATCGTTAAAAAACTCTACTTAATCCTTCTTTCTGAGTATTTTAAATTCATTGTTTTAAAGTTCAATTAAATTAAACAACACTATTGGATAATTTTACAGAAATATCAATTTAAAAAGCAGATCAAATTCTTTACATAGAGATCATTGATGTTCAGTTATTATTAAAGAATTGCATTTGTCTAATGGTATCTCCACTATTTTCTTTTAAAACGCAGAAAAAAAAATACTACAAAATATTGATAATTTGTAAATATATATATATATATATATATATATATATATATATATATATATATATATATATATATATATATATAAATAAATACGAATAAACATAGCAGAAATGTAAAAAGCAACATACAAAAATAAAATGAACATTCATAAAAAAACAAAATGTCAAGAAAAAATCTGCGGTAAGAAAAAAAATACTACTTACTATAGTCCTCCATTTCCTTATTTTAACATTTTTTGATTCCTTTCATGATATATATATATATATATATACATATATATATATGTGATACTCTTAATTTTTTAACTTTCATCAATTAACGCATCTACAACCTTCTTTCAAGTCAAGAGGTTCTGTGGGAAATCTCCCTCTTCTGGGTACTCTAAGCGTTCTGCGCATTCATTTCTGCCTTTTTCTTTCACGCCAGCATGTTAGCTTTCAACAACAACGCGCCGTCGCAAACTCTGAATACTGGCCAGTGGAAGCTACGTAAAATTCTAAGTACTTTACCTATGTGAAGAAATAACGCTCCTGATGCCCTGTCAAAAAGAAGATTTAAGGCAAAATAGTCCTCTACAGACGATCAAAATGGACTGCCTTTCACCTTTTAAAGCCTGATCTTATATTGAATTAGATATTTTATTTGAACTTTCTCCAACATCTTATTCAATTATTTTAAATACCTACTTCACCAACGCAGACACAACTTCTCTTTCGTCACGAGGTTCTAAAGGGGAAAATTCCCCTTCACTGGTACGTATGTCTCCAGTATCTACTTCGCAATGTTACATTCGGGCGTGAACGTGACGATTTCCAGTTGAGCTGAATGCCCGGAAACCATGTACGGGGTCTCATGAAACAAAGGATATCCTGAAACAAAGGATATCCTGAAGATTATTTAGGAAAGCAAAATTAAAATACAATTTGCATTTCAGGATCAGGCTTTAAAAGGTGAAAGGCAGTCCATTTTGATCATAGAAGAGACTCATTTTTTGCTTAAATCTCTTTTTTTTTACTGAGGCATCAGTTATTTCTTCAGCAGGTAGCATCAATTTTTTACGTAGCTCCAAGGACCAGAATATTCAGAAGCGCCCGAGCGGCGAGTTATTGCTGAAAGCTTACATGCCGGCGTGAAAAAAAGGCAGAAATGAATGCGCAGAACGCTTAAGTACCCAGAAGAGGGAATTTCCCTTTTAGAACCCTCGTGAGAAAAGAAAGTTGTAGTGAGTTAATTATGATGAAAGTAGAAGTATTTAAAATGAGGTGTTGATAAATTATTTAGGAAAGTTAAAATAAAATAATATCACACACATATATATATATATATATATATATATATATATACATATAATATCTTTGTCGGTTCTGTAAAGTTTATATGTTGCACGCTGCAATATTTCAGTTTGATATGTTTCATTATTTTGAGCTCAAATATAGTTTTATAACTATTAGGGGCATAAATTACTTGATCAGCTACACTTTAAAATTTATTGTCTATTATATAAATTGGTTGCTTCAAAAAAGTTATTTTTGACTAATGAAACTAGATGATTAATTAGAAAAAAAGTAAATTATATGACCATTACCTTATTTTTTATAAAGATTATTTTGAATTTAGAATAAATGCGTTGGTAACCAAAATGTAATTTTTATGATAATTTAAATGGAATTAAGGCAACTCGGTCTTTAAAAAAATCTGAGTTTCTCAAACTGATCGAATTCTTGTAATAAATAAAAAGAGGTGAAAATATTTCATCCGTTTTTCCGTAAAAATAAGGAAAATTATGTGACCATTACCTTATTTTTTAAAGAAATTGCTTGGCTTTGGGAATAAATGAATTGGTTTCCAAAATGAGATTTTTATTTTCATGGCAAATCTGTCTTAAAAAAAATCTGAGTTTCTTAAACTAATCGAATTCTTGTAATAAATAAAAAGAGGTGATAATATTTCATCCGTTTTTCCGTAAAAATAAGGAAAATTTTATGACCATTACCTTAATTTTTAAAGAAATTTCTCGTTTGGGAATACATTATTTCCAAATGAGATTTTTTATTTCTTTGCAATTCTGTCTAAAAAATCTGAGTTTTTTTAACCAATCGAATTCCCAATAAATAAAAAGAGGTGATGCTAATATTTCATCCGTTCTTCCGTAAAAAAATAAGGAAAATTGCAGATCACATTACCTTATTTTTTAAAGAAATTGCTTCGCTTTGGGAATAAATGCATTGGTTTCCAAAATGAGATTTTTATTTTCATGCAATTCTGTCTTAAAAAGTCTGATTTTCTTAAACTGACAGAGTTCTTCTAATAAGTAAAAGAAAAGCTGGGGGAAAATAAATATCATCCGTTTTTCAGAAAGAAAAGTTTCTGTAGACATTTTTTTTAATTGACCACTGCTGAATAATAATTTTTCTTTGTTTTAAAACCAGGTGATAAACTTTCAAAAAGTGTAGAATTCGAAGAAGATTTCTTGCAACTATATCTTATACATTGTAAAAATGATGCTGCTAAGGCATTCTCAAGATACGAAGCCATCTGAAATTGAGGACCAGATTTCTTCTATGCAAGTGCACGTTTGATTTACATCGCATCCATCTGAAAGTCGTTACCCTCTTCTCACAGGACTCATTGACGTTGACTTGTTATTTTCTTCCTAATTAGGGTAAGATAGACATTTAAAACCTTTAAAACAGCATCTAATACATACACCGTTTATAATTTTATTTATACGACAAGTGTTATCATTATAACTGTTTCATTTCACCTTCTTCAATGATGGAATACTTACTTTATGGACGCAAAGTTCTGGTTAGTATGTCGTGTCATCCTCCGTAACCAAACTGCTATTACCTTTCTCAATATGAGAGTAACCGTGATAAAGATATCATGACCTTTGAAATTGTCTTTACATGTTACAAATTAATAGTCTGAAATACTCTGAACATTGAGGAGAGATTACGCTTTCTATCAGGTCACTTGATTTACATCAGATCCATCTGGAAAAGTCGTTACTCCTCTTCCTCACAGACTATCGGACGGATCTGTTATTCTTCACTTCCAATTAGGTAAGATAGTATATTTAAAACCTTTAAAAACAGCATTTAAATACAGTGAAGCACCGTTTATACATTTCTTATTTATACGCGTTTACATTTATACACTGTTTCATTTCTGCCCTTCGTAATGATGGAATACTTACTTTATGAGACGCAAAGCTCCGGTTATATGTCGTGTTCCTCCGTACCAAACTGTGAATTTCCTCTTTTATAATATGAGAACTGTGATAAAGATATCATGACTTATAATATGAGAACTGTGATAAAGATATCATGACTTATAATATGAAAACTGTGATAAAGATATCATGACTTTGAAATTGTTCACATTTGATGAATTAATAGAAGACAAATTGTCTGGTGCTAATTTAAACGATTCGACCTTTCTTCAATGAGGCAATGGACTCCATTGAAAAACTTCGAACTCATTCCTTTTGTCAAAAGAATAATGAAACCAGCGGGAGTGATTTCTCCGAAATTTCCCGCACACGCCCTAACTATGGTGGTGGTGGTGGGGAAATGCGCCAAGCAGTAGTGAAACTCTCCATTCTCTAACACAGGTGGGAAAAACGCGCCAGTGGTGGAGCTTTGTTTGTGTGTGTCGTAGAATGGTGAAAAAGCCGAATACGCAATTTTAACGCCTTTTTCCAACCGATTGAAACAAAAATTGGACACAGATTTAAAATTAAGGTAAGAAGACCTCATATCAAATTTCATTTATCTGAGTCGTTGCATTTGGGAGTTATTTTTTCAGAAGTAGATTATATAGACTGACAGACAGTGAACCCTTTGACGGATTTCGTCCAAAATTTGATACGGACCTACATTCCCGATGATAAAACTGTATACCAAAATTTATATATCTAGATATTTAAGATTTTGAGTTCTCTTGTTTGCATGAACACGAACAGACAGACAGACTTCCCGCCGATGGATTTTCTCCAAAATTTGATAGAGACCTACAAATTTTGTGTAAAGATCACATACCGAATTTCGTCCCTCTATCTCTAATAGTGTTCGAGTTATCGTGTTCGCAGACAGACAGATAGATATAATTCCAAAATTATGTTTTTCGGACTCGTGGAGGTCTAAAACGTGGAGATTCATCAAAATCTCGAGATCGAATTTTTTGACGATTATGATACTTTCTCTTTGTATACTTCGTTTTCGAGGAAGTAAAAACATTCAATAAAATTAATTCGATTTATAATGAAGTACTTAAGAGTCACAGACAATTAGCACTTAGACGCTGGTTAAAAATTCTCTTAATTAAACGCCTAAATGCGTACACATAAATCTTATCAGATATATATAATTAGTACTCAAAATATGCAATAAACATACGATTTTTTCATTTATAAGATAAATCTTTAATTTTAAAATTTATTTATTTATTTCCATACTATGTAGTATTATATTAGTACTATCTTAAAAATTTTAAAATTAGTACTTTTAAATTAATTTGCATTAGTAACATTGAATTTGTAATAATCATATTTGTTTATTAAAATTTCGATTTTACGTCGTTTCATTTATACGTCGTTTTACGTCTGATGCTTGAAAGGCGTATAAACAGTGCTTTACTGTATATATTTTTACTCAAACATGTATCATCTTGAACAACTCCAATTTAAAGAATTACTCTAAAAATAATAAGATATTTAGTTTCTTCTATCAAATTGTCAACTTTCATTTTACAATTTTGGAATTTAATGTGTTCAAAGAATAGTTGAGATTTTTTTTTTCAAAACTCAGGACGTAAGCCCTAAAATAGGCAACTCGTTTAAAAAAATTATTTAAAAAACTTTTAGCATAATTCAGGAAATATTCAGGCTTATAAAAATCATTTAGACTTTGTTTGAAAATCAGTCACCTAATCTTGAAATATAATCCCCGACACAGATTATGCAAGGCAAGTTTAAAAAAAATTTTTTTTATATACAACCATTTAGCATACGTCAAGTATGCTTAAAATTAAATAAAAACATACTGGTGGAACAAAAACAATTTTACTAAAATTTATTAGGCAGTGAGTTCAAATTCAAATAAAAGTATGCTTAGAAGTGAATAAAAACATACTTTTTGAACAAAAATATTTTTACTGAAATTTATCTGTCAGTGAGTTTGATATAAATTTAGATAGAGATAAATTCATTTCAAAACTGACTTTAAAAATCAGCTATTTGTTTCAAAATAGAATGCATAAAGAAAAATCAAAGATTGACACAAAAATATCACTAATTTCGCAATCGACATAAATAAATAAACAAGATAAAGGAGAATAATCACTTTTATTTATAATTTATTTTAAAATTATTTAAACGGTTGGATCAAGTACCTCGAATGTAACTGGATATGTGGCGGAAATAGCAATATATTTTGAGCCCATTCGAATAAAATATGTTAAAGACGTACAAAATTAGTTAATTATTCATTCACAGCTGTTGATCTTACTGTTGCATTCAACTCAATGCATCACATCTTGCTTTACAGAGAGCTAAAAACAAATGATTCGCGAGTCGGCGAATTTTGTAGTTTGAATTTGTTGAAATGTAATTTATAAAATGAAATATTTTCTAGCGTTTGAGAAAGCCAATTCTAAGGTGATTTCTACATTCCTCATCATAAATACTGAATTTCAGTCTAAAATATCTGTTAGAGAAATTGAAATTCACTTCACGACAGCTACCTGAATTTTAATGGGATTCAACTGGAATGTTTTTTAAAAGTTGCTCTATATATCTGGCTTTGAAGTTATGAAAGAAAAATTCAGCTGTGTCTTGCACATGTGCAGTAAAAAAATATTTTGTACAAACACTCATATTTCCCGTAATATTCAACGTATTTACTTCAAAGTTTAATGCAATACTTCTGTAACATATTGCCAAGTGTTCTGCAAATTTCGAATAATTTGATTGAAAGCTCTGCATGTTATAAGCAAAACACATGCGGAAAAATTTGGAATTTTTTAAATAAACATTTATATCTTCCCGAATATTTGTGCTATGCTTACGAAAATGCCTGTAAATATTATGCACATCAAACCATAACCGTTGATAAAAGTTACATCTCATTATCAGCTTTCTGTGAAACA
Organism: Araneus ventricosus; assembly: GCA_013235015.1. Lineage (NCBI taxonomy): Eukaryota > Metazoa > Arthropoda > Arachnida > Araneae > Araneidae > Araneus > Araneus ventricosus. Next base: position 5,509 of record BGPR01035934.1, on the reverse strand, counting down.
GGATGGGTGAAAATCCATTTTCGCCTTCATTCCTTTCTGGTGGTCCCCCTAATTGCCCTCGTGACTGAATCTTCACTGTAATATGTATATGATATTCTATTGAATGTCACACGATTCTCCAGAACTGATTTCGAAACATAGTTTTCGCATTAATTGCAAATTTTTCGCATTTTACGAAATGTTCCTTAACTTTTGTATGACAATGTAGTAAGGCTGGCATGGTAAATTGTAAGGTGAATGGTTGAAGTTCATATTAAGGCTGGTGTGGTGAATTGTACGGTGAATGGTTGAAGTTTATAGTAAGGCTGGTATGGTAAATTGTAAGGTAAATGGTTGAAGTTTATAGTAAGGCTGGTATGGTAAATTGTAAGGTAAATGGTTGAAGTTTATAGAAAGTTTCAAATGCGAAACATACTAAATTTGTCTCGAATAGGCGATGTTTGATTCATAGACGCGAATGCAAATCTAAAATTCTGTGTGTCTCCACACCGTTATTTATCATGCATGTCATAAATATTTTCTCTTACGCAACAATTTCAATTCAAATTCTTCCATCTCAAATTTTGTACTCCACCGATAGGAGATCAGAACATTTTTAATAAAAATTTCGATCTTGTAAATACAACATTTTTCTCAACATTTGGACCATATGAGTTTTATACACTCTTTCCAAATATACGTTGAAAAACAGTAACTATTCAAGGTCTGCAAACATTTCTAGTTCGTAACATAGGATATCGGGCGTAAATGTGTAAGCGAAATTGTGATTGGTTAAAAGAGATATTGCGGCTGTGAACAACAAAAGGAACCTTCTGCGAATGCTATTGTATACAGAGTTTGCATGCATAATATATGGATTGCTTTTGAAAGAGCACGAAAAATATCTTCAAGAAAACTCTATTTATACATACGAAGGAAAGGACTAAGAAGCATTCGTAAATCATCTTATCCTTCATATATTTTTCGCAAAATAAATCGAAAACATATGCAATATAATATACCCATGAACTAGTAACTCCAGTAACGAATTAAAATCCACCAAACCACGTGCCTTGCATTTTTTCGTATAGCATAATACTTTCTATAAAAGTAGAATGTTTCCCTTTACTCTTAAGTCTTTATACACAGAATCGACAAAGCAGCCTTTTAAAAATATGTTTATATCTGAGTGTTTCTGCGATTTATTCTATTTAAATAACATGTGTTACGTGGGTCCTCATGTGATTTCATTTTATTTTCTCTTTTAAGTGGAAGCAAATATTGAAGCAAGTCGAAATTGTAACACTTATTAGTTATGAAAGCAATTTGACTCATAAATGGTTGTCTATAGTTCTGAAACTTTCATAAAATTTTTTATGACAGCAAAAGTACTTACAGTATTTACATAAAAAGTTTCGAAGTATAAACCTTCTAACATAAGAATTTAAAAAGAGTTGTTTTTAAAATTCTAATAAATTCTGAGGGCTACAAATTAAGGGTGTATATTTTGCATAGATACTTGATGTTGCACTTTATTCTTTAAGATACTAAAGACAACAAAATTTAATATCGTTAGCATAGGCATTCAGATTCTTAATGAAAATCAGACTGGTTGTCGTTTACACTAAATAGTTTGTACTACATTGCGTTCGTTCAGAACTAAACAAATGAAATCAATCAAATCTCTCAATGTAGATATTTATTTTAATTCACCGTAGGTGAATACTTCATGGATCTCTCTGCATCAAACACCATGTTCGCGAATATTCATTTATATATCAGTTTCAACTATTGCTCTTTTCAAACAGAACAGATATTATCTGGAAATACACTTGACGAGACCAACTCATTCAGGTATTCAATAGAAAATTATCAGACTGATTTATTTTATCAATTTGAAGACTTTGAAAGCAGAAATGATGTCCTAAATTATGGTTATTAGACAAAAAGGCTCGAATAATGTATTTTTACCTGGGAAATAAGAGGGTACATTCCGAATTGAAATAGAAAAATAGCTAGTACCGTCGTCACACACTTTTCCACACCTGAATAATTTTGTTGCTTTCAAAGTTTTTCAAACTTATTCGACGGAATATATTTTTTATATTTTCAGAAATATTTGTCCATACAAAAAAATTTCATTCGTTACCTTGAAGATTTATCATTTACTTCAGGTAAATGGGATCCTGAAGAAATTCCACTAGAAGCTGTTGAGCAAATTGTGTTCATGGTATTCCAACAGCAGCTCCGGCATCCACTGACTCAAATAGGCGGGATCCATATCATTCACGACTTCAAGGACACAGGCTTTCGACATCTAAAATACTGCACGTTGCAGAACATGATTTTATTGAACCACATATCTTTCGTAAGTATGTCCAACCAAAAGTAATCATTTTTCGGGTTGGCCTCTGCAGAAATTTTTTACATATCATTCAAAATGGAAGTTATGTTTGCATTCTGTGATACTTGTTTTTATTGACCTATACCAGTGTTGGAGAACCTATGAACGCGTGTCAATTAAATAACTCATGCCTGATTTTTATAAATTTACTAGCTGTTATGCCCGGCGTTGCTCGGGATTAAAACACTTTTGTGTGTAATATTTTTAACGGAAAAACTATTTTTGTATAAATAATTATAATACAAAAATTCCTTTATCGTCTGAATCGTTTTTACTACAAATTTCGTTCATAAATAGTGAAGTATGAGAAGGATTTTGACGAATGTTTTGGGTCAATTAATTAAATAGTTAAATTTTCATGAATAAAAAGCGTCAAAATAAGCCAGGTCAGTAGTTGTTCCCGGTATAAATTATGAACCGGAATTTCCGCTATACAAGAATTGCCGTGGTGGCCTAGTTGTAAGGTTTCGGCTTCAGGGCCGGAGGGTTTCCGGGTTAGAAACCGATTACACTGAAGATCCATCGTCTCGATGTAATTTTCATATTTTGTTTATTTCTGAATTGAAATTTGCACACCTTATAGTAAACAAATTAAAACAGATAGTAAAGTCACACACACAAGGTAGAAGAAATATCACCGTTTCCTCGGAATTTCCGCATTACAAGAATGGCCGTGGTGGCATTCTTAGTGGTAAGGTTTCGGCCATCCATCGTGTATTGGGCCTGTTGCACGATAAATCATACTAAGGGGTCGTTCCGCTGGTGTGGTGCAGAAGTTTGGAGGAAGGAAGCCAGCTCTAGTGTCGTACTCGTCATATGACCGCTGTTCTAAATTACGAAGTCCGTTCCAAAAAATAGCCCTCGTATTGCTTCAAAACGGTACGTTAATATAACTAAACTAAACTAACCGCCCTGCAGGAAATCGACTAAGACTGCATTCAAATTAAAATTTATTCGCACTGCATTATAACGAATGTTCTCTTACTATTACCAACATATGAAACTATTGCTTCAACAATTTTAATTTTACTTATGTGAATTTTGTATTTGCAACTTCAAAGCAACAGATTTGAAAAATATATTATTAGAGAGTATTTTGTTTTAATTTAAAATTTGGGTGCCTTACAGGGAAAACTGGAGATCAAGGAACGGGATATCAAATGCATGACCACCAGTAGGTCAAGCAAAAACTGCTTACTGACAAAAAATATTTTGCATTTTATAATTCAGGATAGAACATATATTAACTTTCAGCAATTAAAACAATACGCTTTTTTTGGGTCGGAAATTCGAAAAAAAAATCCGACAAAGAAGGTCTTAAGAAGCATTCATGGACACTGCGAAAATTAACCTATATTTTGAAAGTAGTACAGAACAGCAATAATTTGAGACATTATTATTATACTAGAAAATCACCCGTCATAGTATGACGGGTGAAAATTGCCTCTTCATTCGAGAGATTTCCCGTCAATTAGAAATATATATATGCTAGAGAAATGTTTAACATTGTTTGAGAATAAATAAAATATACATATGTTTTATGACTGGAAATAATTTTTTAATTACATATAAATTACGAATTTCTTTATTCAGAAAACCTCTTGGTAAACAACATTCCGTGTGAAGTATTTTTCGTTGCTTAACAATTTTCCTTGTACTTCAAATATCTTCAAGTTAATAATGAGATGCATCTTAGCGTCCAAACTAGATCACGCGCATGATATACCACTGACCTGATTTACTACTTTCTATTGAAAAACGGAATTTAATTTGAAATATGTGATTAATATATTTTAAAATTTCTCGGAACTATTGATCATAGCGAGATAAATTTTATATCAATGGATAGTAAATTTTATTTCACTAGTTTAGAGCTATTAAATTTGAAATTAGAAAGACAATCACTCTTTTAAATTTAAAATTATTGAAATTTAGGTTCTCCCATAATTAAATAATGATGTTTAACGTCTCGCAGTGCTATGGCGGGAATTTTATTTTTGGTGACGTCAGAGCGTTAAGGAGAGCGCTGGGCTATTATAATATTAATTACATATTATTAACATATTTTTACCTACATGCAACTATAAACGAAATATTCCACTCAATTTGGATATTAGGATCGGTCAAGCTTTGGGAAATTCATAAAGAATGAAAAAATGAAAAATACTTAAGGAATTCATGAAAAATGAATTAAGTTGATCAAAAGAATATTTGCGGAAATATGTATAATGATTATATAATCATAAAAAACATATTGCATTTTTCGCCGTTAACCCTTTATAAGGAGGTAGTAAATATATTTAACAGCAAATCCATCAATTTTTAAATGTAAGAGGCAAGCTTTTAAAAATTTCTCATGAAATTTTCAATGAAACTTAAAAAAATGACTTGACTTTTAAATAATTATTGATTAGTGAAATCAATCCACAAAAAGTAATTCATCGAAATAGCTAAATGACTTTCTTATCTTAAATATAGCACAATTTTAAAGTTATTTTATTATGCCATTACTAGGAAAAAAGGCCCTTGAAATTGTTAATCCCATGTTAATGTTGTCCACCCCCCCCCATATACCTTAAAAGTATTGTCTATTATTGTTTTATTCATTTTATCTAAATTATTCTTTTTTGTAGACCTCTGCTAGCGGCAATCATTTTCAGCATTAAATAGTCGCAATGTATCTGTGGATATAAAATCTATCCTGTTAAATATTCATCCGGTTTTGATTATTATTCCTTTATGCATATAATAACTAGTCCTAATGGAAAGAAAAATGAGTGTTCTGTAAGAGAAATTCCTACTGTAATAAAAGTTGCCATACGTCCCGTATATATGAGACTTCTTTGACTTTTCTTTTTTCACTACTCAGTCCCGTATTTGTCCCGTTTTCTCCCTAAACTTTGCGTCATTATATTTTCAGAGTGGGTTGAACCCAATTTTATAATTATATGAAAGAAAAAAAAGATCATCTTTAAAACATGTCTTATCTAAAAAGGAATATCCTCACATCTTTTTTATTACTCTACGTTTTCGTTTTAATAGAATGCTTAAACTTTATTGATTTTTCATCAGAGTAAATTAAACCATTACCTACTCACTTTTTTCGTGTATTATTTACTTAGCACT
>BGPR01035933.1:0-13143 GCA_013235015.1 Araneus ventricosus | reverse complement strand
TGAAAACTGAAAATTTTTATAAATGTTTTCCTACTGAATTGTTTCCTAACTTAAATACATCCGAACCTTCAGTCCTATCAAATGAACTATTTTTAAGGCATCTCATAAACTCAGAGGACTTTACAACTGTACAATGCATTCAATCACAGAATAAATAAAAAATTTAACTTATATAACTTATATAAAAAATGATAACTTATATTTGAACACGTTAGATGTGAAGCATAATGTTTATTTGAAAGTTTTTTTGAAAAATTGTGTATTTGGAAATGCTGTATGCTGCTTGTGTACTAAATTAATAGTTATTAAAATTAATAACTCATTTATTCATATTATGAACCTTCCAGCGGCCGCGCGTATCTGAGAGAAACACTAGAGAAGAAATTCCTTCTATATCTTTTACCAGAAGGTATACGAAAGAATGGCATTGGCAGTTCTTCCAGCTCCTTTCGACGAACAGTTAGTAATCGTTTGGAATTCGAGGCGTAAATAGAACTCCTCGAATCTACTATTTGTATTTCAAAGATACTCTCGACCGTTGCAATGAAATGACTATGAAACTGACTTCTTGCTTTTTATATCTAAACTCCAATTGCTTTTTTACTTCCATGTTCCTCTACAGTTTTATATTACAAATGTAAATGTTACAGTTGAAATACTTCCAATTTTCTTTATTTTATTTTCACGCCATTTGGCTAATGCTTTGGTTAATTTATATTGTTTTCATGTCCTATATTTACATAGTTTCCCTTTCCTTTAAAATAAAAATTGTTTAAATTAATTGTACTTATTAACCCTTACCCAATTACAACTTAATTTTAATAATTACCCTCTTACAACATGATATTTTACAATAACGTATCTAGCGTACGTGCAACCTTTTAGCTGCTATAGAAGGCGTGCTTGTTTGAAGGTTAAAATTGATTTGAATATTTTATTTGTTGAAATTTATTTCATTTGATGTTATTTATATATTTATTATGTATGATTTATTTAACATTTTGCGTGATAAAAATAACTTCTTACCTCCACTTTTATATTTTTTAAATGTTGTTTACTTTTGCTATATTCATTTCTGAACCAAATTTTTCTTAATTCGAATTTTTTGATCAATTGAATAATTAATGTGGCCCACTCGGCTTCTAATTAGCCATGTTTCGCCGTATTTACCTTTCCGTAAAAATTTAATACTATAATTTTTAAAACTGTTGAATTCTATTTCCCATTTTTCGGAATTTTTTTCAGTTTTCTAGAACACGGCATTTTGTAAGAAACCAGAAACCATGCTACACGAGTGTTCCTAACATTTGCAGTTCCTAAGAAACATGGATTTTTTCTTGTTCGTTCTCAGAATAAAATCGAAAAAATCAACGATATTCTTGAAGTTTATAAAAAAGTTTGTGCTGAAAACATTTGTGAAAAGAAGCTGAGAATACGAAATGATGTTTGCTCATTTTAGAGAAAAGATGAAGCTTTCCAAATATTGAAAGGCAGAAAAAACAAATATTTCATTTTTTTTTTTTTCATTTCTTTTCATGAGGTCTTCTCTGGTACGTTAGTCAGTAATTTTTCTTACTCTTCTAACTGAATACTGTTTTTTGTTAAAGTTTCCTGGGATTCCAATTGAATAAATTCTGTTGATTTAGAAGAAATCTAATCCTTTCTGTAGGTGAACTCAATATTACGAATAAGATAAAATTTTATATATTTGCATTTTTAAAATAAAGAATCTACCTTTGATGCATGTATATATTAGTATTCTCCCAATCGCTCATTTTTTATTCAACAAAAAGAAGAAATTTATGATGAAAAGAAAATTATTGTGAAAAAAAGAAGAAAAAATTTATACAAAAAAAATTATATGAAAAATAAATTTATGCAAAAATAATATAAAAAATGAATAATAAATATTAAAAATTAATATTATTATTTAGTATTGATATTATTAATTTATATAAATTTATATTATTAAAATAATATAAATTTATATAACATTAATATAAAAATTAAATTTATATAAAAAATATATATAAAAAAAGAAGAAATTTATTATGATTAGATTCATAATGGCAGAAAACATGAACTCTTAGAAAACATCTTGTATTAATTCTTCTAGAAGCGCCATCTATGAAAGAGAACAGTACAAGATTTGCCTTTCTTTTCTCTGATTACACTGGACAACAAAAAAAAAATGTCATGTTGCTTGAGAAAGGAAGGGTTATATCTATGTATTTTTGTGCCCTGATTTCAAATCTGTTAACCGTTTTTTTCAATCACCCATAGTTTTTGAGCAAAGTAGCAACTCTTAATATATACATTAGGAAATCATATTCAGCTTGTAATATTTACACAGGCATATTAAAATGTTGCAAACTTTCACTTTCTTGTGTACTTGGCCTGCCGACTGTGCTTGGCTTGAGGAATATCCCTTTTCAATGTCTAAAAATAGTCGGCTAACATTTTGATATTCCATTTCCCTCGGTAACGAGCTCCCATATCCGAGATATCCTGATGGAACCGTTCACCATGCTCGTCGCTTACTGATCCTAGGTTTTCAGGGTAGAATTCTAAGTGAGAGTGCAAAAAATGGATTTTCAACGACATGTTGCATCCCATGGTTTTGTAGGCCTTTAAGAAAATTATTGACGATTTGCCTTAGATTTCCGAAGAAGTTTTTTTCTAACTCCTTAAACGATGTCCTTGCTGCGGCTTCCTTCTTAGTCAGTTTACTCTCAAACACCGGATCCTTCATTAGTTGTCTAAATTGAGGCCCAACAAATATGCCTTCCTTAATTTTTGTTTCACTCACTTTTGGAAACTTCAGACTTAATTACTGAAATCCATTTCCTCCACAGTCCATCGCTTTAACAAAATTCTTCATCAAACCTAATTTGATGTGCAATGGAGGCAAGAGAATTTTTTCTGAGGCAACTAGTGGTTCTTTCTCTTTATTCTTCACACCCGGTATGAGGAACTGTCGCTTGGGCCACACCTTCTTGATGTAGTGCTTTTTTTCTGCAGCTACACTCCCACTGGCACAGAAAGCAAAAGAACTTGGTATAGCCTGCTTTCAATCCCACTAAGACGGCAATCACTTTCATGCCGGCGCATATATTCCAAGAATGCTTGCTGTACTCAATACTGGACAACATATGCTTCAAGGTTTCGTATGTTTCTTTCATACGAACGGCTACATTCTACAGGAATCGAAGGGTGCTTCTTACCATTGTGTAACAGAACTGCTTTTAAGCTGACCTTTGGAGAGTCTATAAACAAACGCCATTCTTGAGGGTTATGTTGCGGTCCTAGTGCCTTTCACAACGAGTTAATATCATTACAAAATATCACATCACCATCTTGGCAAAAGCTTCCACGTTCTGCCAAACAGAAACATCTGTCCTTACAAAATGGCTCATGCATTTAATCGTATTTGCGTAGCAGGATTCTCGATCCGAAAACACCTGTTATAATTTTTGACATACAGCCTTTTCTTTATGAAAATTATAATTGTAAGAGCATTTCAAACCCAAACATTATCTTCTTGGCCGGAAATTAATTTTTTCAGAAACTAATTTTGACATAAGATCCGACATATTTCAATGACATTTTCTATGTACTTGTATGCAATTACGAGTAGTGTTGCCGAAAAACAGTGTGTTGTAGTGGTTTTTCAAGTTATATTCGGGTTCAATGACCATAAAAATACCATCATCAGTTAAAATCTCAAAGGCAACAAAAATATCCTGGCTACGGCAATGATTCAAATAAAAGAAAGGAGTGGACAGAGGTTTTAGTGTGAGTTCATGTTGCATAAAATTGGAGGGTGATAGACAAATTCTGATTGGTTTTTCGAATTCAGAGAGTGAAAGTACATAAGAGTTAGCTAAAATCATACGGGCAACAAAATGGTTGTTGTCCAGTGTTATATGTGCAAAAGTTAAAATGTCAGTGAACACATTTTTCTGTGCAATACGGGCCGAAAATTAGCAATTTGCTTCACAGATAACATCTGAAGATAAATTTCGATATGCCTATTTCAGTGAAATCTGTTATGAAAAGAAGTTTTCTATCAATGAAGACTATTTTAATAATCTGAGTGACAAACTTGGTGGCCTTGGCGACTTTGGTGACAAACGGAATCTTCTAGAAAAATTCTGAACTGTAGACCTATCTCAACTGGGAGCCAGTAATTTCATGGACCTCCCAGAGATTACATCACTTCCTATGTAATGACGTCACTTCCTTTTGAAAAAAACAAAAGCAAGCTCTCAAACCAAGAGCAGTTAGTTGGACTTTAATCAGCAAGTTTGAACGCTGTGATTTATTGGTGATCTCTGTCGATTATTTATACATGCGCTATTCAGTTTTGTGGCCTGGTGCTCGCTAGTGTTTTGATGAAATCTTCGTAAAAATAAAGACATTTATTTTTTTTTCCTATCCTGTTTGTTAATCTGCATTCAAATACACCCACAAGGCCATTTTTGTTGCAATACATATGTTAAAATATTAGGTTCACAAGACGCTGTGAACTTCTGTAATAAAGATGGTACAAAAATTCAGAAATTACTAGTGAGTACTCTGAACGAAGGGCTGAAATGGAATTCTGTGCAAAAATGAGATTATCTATTATTGTGATTGTTATTTTAGAATTTTGAAACTCTGAATAAGAAACTCGAACACTTTCTCTACGTGATTAGTGGCATTGAAATGTCGAATCAAAAAATAGAATACTAGAGGGAATTTTAATATATTTTGCCTTTTCCCCCCTTCTGTTAGATATCAGAAAATGTAATCTCGTTGCTCAAAAGGGATGATATCTGACGTTTACAGCAAAACAAACGCGATATAAAAATATGCAGAGAAACAACACACATGTAACGGATGTGCATTAAGAAAGAATGCATCGAAAATACACTGAGAAAACATTCCAGATGACAGAGAAGATGGGATGACATTTGAAAACAAAAGCGTTTCAATATCGCTCCCGAAATGTACCGTGAAGATATTGTTTCGGTCGATGGACAAGTGTTTTAAACAGGAAGCATGTTATCCGGGAGCATCAGAACAAAAGAAATGAAGGAAGTTGATGCTCGCGTTTCGAATAAAAGACTGTCACGGCATTTGCCTCTTTAAATAAAAGATGGTAAAGCAGTTCGATTTCTTTTTTCTTAGAATAGCCTTTTATACAGCTTCTCTGAAGGGAATTACCGGAACTAAAGAGAATAAATCCTTCTTACATTTGTACTTTTAAAACTTGATGAGTTTTTTCTCTTTGCGGAGTATATTTCAAAACATTTTGTGTAGTTTTCAGCAGTTTTATATTAGATATTTGATGAGATTAACTTACTGAGTTGCATTGACAGAGCTTCTCTTCAGGAAATGACCGGGACTAAAGAGAATAAGTCTTTCTTACATTTGTGTGCTTAAATCTTTGTCTAATTTTTACATTTGTACTTGTAAAATTTATAAGACTTAATTTTTCTTCTGCTGGAGTACTTTTAAAAAACTTTTTCTGTAGTATTCATCAGTCTTGTATTAGATATTTGATGAGGAAAACAAGCATAGTGGCATTAACTCAGCTTCGTTTCACTAAATGACCTGGAACTAAAGAGAAGGAATCTCTTTCTAGTATTTGTACTTTTTAAATCTTTCTGGCATTTTTACATTTCCACTTCTAAAACTTGATGAGTTTTTTCTTCTGCTGGAATACTTTTGAAAAACGTTTTGGCAGAATTCAGCAATCTTGTATTAGATATTAGATGTGATAAACATAGAAAGTAACATTAACATGTACAGCAATATTTAAAAGAATGGTACATTAGAAAAAAATAGACGAATAGTTGAAAAAACACTGCTTTGCTTAACAAATCCGTTTAATCTAATAAAGTTAATCAAAACTGCTTTTAAGGATACTCTTATTAATGTACTGGAAAGCAAATTTTCGTATTATTTTAAGTATTTTTTACTTCTCAGTATTTAATATATATGATAATACTTACGGAATCTTGTGATCAAGTTAATCTCAGATTCACAATCGGATGTTGTCACTCGTACAGAATGAAAATTTAGTTACGTCAGTCCATTAAGTGCAAAATATGTTTTTAAAATAGTAAAACAGAGTATTTTCTTCAAGAATACTAAAGTGCAGAAAATTTAAAAATTATAATATATCAGGAATTATTGGAGAAATTATATACAAAATTTCATTTTTAAAAACTTGAAACAACTGAAGTTAAATATAAGTGTGTGAAAATAGCTGATTTCAAGGTATAATAATTTTTTAACATAATTACAGCATTATGCTACAACGCGATATACATTCTATATTTATCTACCGTAAAAATGAAAGAATCTTTAAATTTGAAAAAAAAAATTCTTGGAACATCAGTCCTTTGGTTACATGTTCAAAAAATATCTCAAAAGAAGAAAAAATCGATCTACTTTTTTCCTTTCAGTAGATAATTGCTCTTGAAAATTTATTTTCAAAACACAAAATTTATTTAATTTTTAAAATTTAGGTAGTGAAGAATTCTACTTTCCATCTTTTGTTGCACTCCTGTTCTTTTGAACTACTCAACTATTGTCGTAAACCTATTTCTGTGAATAATGGCAATACAATGTAACAATTCCTTTAAATACAGTTTATTTACGATATGTGCAGATGTAATGCTATTGTCGGTGATTAAACGGCCAGACGTTCGGGATTACACAGAACAATTACAGGTTTAGACTCTTTTTCCGGCTTTGGAAAAAGCCCCCTCATTGCACCCAAATATTAAATGGCGGCTCAATTCGAATTTTCGATTATTTAGTTACATTAGCGACGCAGTTATAATTCCATTTAAGTACTGATGACCATGTCCATGGAGTGTTCTCTTGAAACAGAAAATGGTTCATAAATTAACGGCTTGTTTCCTGCAATCGGACAATTAATTAAGCCAAGATAAGTTTCCGGATCATTGAGCCTATGTTATTAAACAAAATTAAATCGTGCTTTAAGGTATAATTCGGAATTAAAAAACACTATCGGCAATCTATATATTTAAAATAATTGGCAAAACCAGGGGACCAGTCTCCAAGCCACTTGATCTATTTCGATAATTTTTATTTCATATGGAAGTTTATGACGTTTTAATATGTCATCAATGGTCGCTTGCCCCCACCACCACCACCTTCGATTTTCGAGAGAAATTGAAAAAAAATACTTCTTCACTGTACATTCTCAATAGACCAATACCTACGGACAGACCCCCCCAAACCCAACTACTGGACCCATTTCGACAACTTTTTTTCATATGAAAGCTTATAATCGCCTTCTCCCCACCACTTTTCATTTTTAAGAGAAATCGAAAAAGTACTTCTCCACTATACGTCATAGGGATGGGAAAAACCTACCGGTTTAAATCGAAAACCAGTAGTGTAGCCTTTTTGGTACGCCATAATCTTATTTCTGTTAGGGATAACAGTAGCCATCAAGGAAAGGGGTCTTGGTTCGTTTCAATACTTTTAATTAAACACAAAAGGACACAACATACAGGGACAAACATTAAGAACAAAACACTTCATTACATAAAAATAAACAATAACTCGGGGGAGAACACCATGTTCACTCGTCGACTCCAGATCGTGAACTGCGGTCTCCTCCAACGGCCGCTAGGTGGCGAGCTCGGAAAACAGTGCGGTTACAGTAGGTTTTTTGTTCTATTAACCGGTTTTTTGGTTATTTTTTGCCCCGGTTTAAACCGGTTATTTTTTTTTAAATCCAAAAACCGGTATAAAATCCGGGTCGGAAAATCGGCTCGATTTTAGGTTCGACTAGACTAAAATTTAACAAGTTATAAAGCTTTGAATTTCATCATCTGAGGTCAATCACCGACAAGCGCTTCCTCGATGCTTCTGTTGGTTGGCGGATTACTGAGAGAGTCTTAATGAACAGATAAATATTGGCCAATGGATTGATTTCCTGCAAAAACAATACTCACAAAAATTTTTGTCTGCAAACGGCTTCTGTTTTTTGTAGCCAAAAAATATTTATCTTTAGTCGGAAGTTCTATGGCGTCCGAAAAATTAGTATCTGCGTTGAATGATGTTGTTTCCAATGAGAGGTGTCGACTCACGGATAAACACATTGCTGAAAGAGTCTTTTTGAGCAGATTAAATGAGAAATGCCGACCAATGAAGTAATTTCTTATGAAAACAATGTTATTAAAATGTTTTTGTCTATAATACTTACTCATTGCAATAATTACTCATTTATTATTATTATATATTGTATTAATTACTTATTTATAATCATTACTTATTACATTAATTAATTATTGCATTAATACTCATTTATTGTATATTATTATTAATCAAAAATTCTGTCCACAGACGTTGCTTTAGAAAAACAACCGAAAACATGTTTTTGAAAAAACCGTTTATTTTGAGCGGTTTTAACCGCCAGGTTAAACCGGAAGTGAAAAAAAATCGGTTTAACCGAAAACATTCTTTTGTAATAACCGCTATCCCTAGAACATTCTCTATGGGGAAAACAACAATACAGTCCACCAGGCCCAACCAATGGACCTATATCGAAAATTTTTACTTCATATGAAAACTTATAACGTCTAGATATATCATCAATGGTAGCCTGACAACCACCTCTCACCATTTTTCAGATATATCGCAAAATAAAACATTGGTAGAGTCCCTCAGCCTCTAAAACCGCCATTTTACTTAATTCGCCAAGTTCCAAGCATAGCAACTGGGGAATATTATATTAATTATTTATAATATAATCATCATCCGAAGTCGCTAATGCTCAGGAAAGTGGGCGTGGCTACGTGCCAATCACACCCGCAGCGCGGAGTGGCTCGCCCAGAGGGTTTGGGGAACGGGGGAGTTCTTAGAATTCGGAGATTGTTTCGGAGTCCTTGCGGGTTTCAAGAAGGGAAGGGAATTTCCCTTATCTTTGAAAGAGCGTTCCTTTAATGTTGAGTTCTCTCTATTCCATTGGTCTTTCTGATATTTTCTTTCTTTTACGTTCTTAATTTTGGAATTGAATATTTAGGAGGAAAGTTTTATCTGAAATGTTATAAAGACTTAGTGATTTGTTTTTATTTGAGTGATGGTAAACAATATGCATAGAGAGGATCCCACTACACGGAAACGAAGGTTAGCAAGAGAGAATTTTGCACGAGCCAAAGCCAAGATGCTTTAAACTATAAGATGCGTGCCGCAGATAATGGATACCATCGTAGAAGAAGAGAAGGAGAATCTCACGAAAAAAGGCAAAATGCCTTGCATTTTTTTGAGAATACCGTGAACGTATTCATCAGCAACAAAGTCAGGATATTGCAAATCAATCTCTTTATTTTTGTGAAAGTCAATTTGAAACACAGCACTCTTATTGACACAAAACGAAAGTTAGTGTCAGTTAATTTATCAGTTCTGTTTCCCATGCTTTTTTTACTTCTTAAGCATTCTAGCAATCTACATGAGATTTTTTCCAACAACTTTCGTTAGGAAATCTGTGACAATTAAATCTGAGATATTATTGGCAACTAAAAGCTCGCCTTAGACAGGTACAAATCTTCTAGTTATTTATATTAAGGGAGAGCAGTTGGTCACCGAAAGCGGCTAGTTATATTTTTAAATGTGTCTATCATTTGCTGAAAATAATAATAAATTTTTTTGGCAAAGAAATTTCTACTTAAGACTTACCTCTTCCCACTAAATTGAATTTATCATGTTTCTAATAGAAAATTTGGGCAGATTCTCATCCTTGTTAAAATCATTTTAATTCATTTATTAAATGAATTCTACTGTTTTACACATGTATTGAATCATTGCGTTAATTTTTAAATGCGAAAATTTGATTATTATTTCCTAAGCATCATAATGTGACGTAGTGAGAACTGTATCATGTTGGAGCCCGATCTACTCCTTCAAACCCGATTAAGATCTTCGAACTTGTATTGTAATTTGCATTTTTAGTTGTTCTGTTTTGTTTTAGTTCTGTTCTACGATATGGCAACAGTCTTTTGCCATTGATATATATTGTTGTGTTTTGCGAAATAAAAATTGCCTTAAACCTTTTTTGTTGATTCTTTTATTGCGTTATCTTTTATTTTAGCAAAGCGTTAGAGTTTAGCGTTTTGTAATATGTTTATGGTCAGAGGATATACTTCTAATTGGAATCAGGAAACTTCTACATTTCATCCACGGCCATAAAGTGGTGACCCGGAATTTTAGTTTAGTTCCTTCTTGTCAACTGCATAAAATGGTGTACTGGAAAACTACAGTTTAGATTCTTCGACATCGGCCTGTGCTCTCGCTCATTTGTTTTGAAGCATGGGGACACCGCGCGACAATGGTGAGTCTGATACTAAACCTTCCGTCTCTGCTGAAATTGCTCGGGTCGCTTTTAAACCCCCTCCCTTGTGGCGTCATAACGTAGAATTATGGTTTAGTCAAATAGAATCCCAGTTTTTGTTTTCTGGTATTAGTCAAGAGGAAACTAAATTCCATCATGTGGTTGCTATTTTGGAAGAAGATATATCGAGTTATGTTTCTGATTTAGTTAGATGCAGGCCCAATGATAACCCATTTACACAATTAAAAAATCGTCTGATAACTCAACTGTCTGAATCTGTACGTTTACGAAATTTGCTCTCTGATATGCAATTAGGTGATAAAAAACCGTCTCAGTTGCTGCACGAGATGCAAGACTTGTCTTTGGGTAAAATTGAGGAATCTGTTATGAGAATGCTTTGGTTCCAACGCCTTCCATTAAGAACCCAGCAAATCTTATCGGCTAGCACAGACAAACTTGCGAGTCTCGCACTCACAGCTGATAAAATCTCAGAAGTATCTGGTGTAAGGACATGTGTAAACTCGGTTGAAGTTGAATCGGCACGTTTGAATAGGTTAGAGGCTCAAATTTCTGAGTTAAGTTCTGCTGTTCAACAGGTTCAATCTAATTACAAACGGTTTTGTAATGCATCTCCTCATCGCAGGTATCGAGCCCGTTTCTCTTCTTGTAACCGTTCATTTTGTTGGTACCATTTAAAGTTTGGTAAAAAGGCACAAAAGTGCGTTCCACCCTGTGACTTTTCGGAAAACAAGTAAGCCTGTCAGTTGAGGCGACGGCTGATAAGGGCAGAGAGTCTAGTCGCTTATTCGTTCAGGATGCCCAGTCTGGTATTCGGTATTTAATCGATAGCGGAGCCTCTGTTTCAGTTTTTCCTGCCAATCGTTCAGACAAGTGCAATCGTTCAACTTTAAACCTTGTTGCAGCAAATGGTTGTTTTATAAGCACATTTGGTATCAAAAATAAATGTCTCGATTTAGGTTTTGGTCGTTTATTTAATTGGAACTTTATTGTGGCAGATGTTTTCGTCCTATTCTAGGGGCTGATTTCCTGGAAAGGTACGGTCTCCTTGTCGACATTAAGAATAAAAAGTTGATCGATGTTGAGCGTAATCGGACAACTAGTGGACATTTATCTTTTGGCTCATCTCTAGGTATAACTGTTTTATCAGGAGATACACAATTTCATAAACTCTTGTCTAAATTTCCAAATTTAACAAATCCTTCTCTGAACATTGTACCAAAATCCCATGGAACTACACACTGCATCCTTGCTAAAGGACCGCCAGTTTTTTCACGCGCCAGGAGATTAACTCCGGAGAAACTAAAAGCTGTGAAAACAGAGTTTAAAAATTTGGTTGCTCAGGGTATTTGTCGTCCCGCAAAAAGCCCTTGGGCTAGTCCTATTCATTTGGTACCCAAAAAGACAGAGTGGAGAATTTGTGGTGACTATCGTCGTCTTAATGCAGTAACGGAACGGGATAGGTATCCCTTGCCTCACATTCAAGATTTCGCATCTGAATTATGCGGTAAAACAGTATTTTCTAAATTAGACTTAAAACGCGCGTATTATCAAATCCCTGTCGAACCTGAGGACGTACAGAAAACGGCGCAAATTACTCCATGTGGTTTATACGAATTTCTTTACATGCCTTTTGGTTTGCGAAACGCCGCACAAACTTTTCAGCGATTTTTGGACGATATATTACGCGATTTAAATTGTTTTGCCTATTTGGATGACATTTTGATAGCTTCTATTGACCATGCATCGCATTATAGGGATTTGGAACAGGTCTTCCAAAGGTTAAATGAAAAAGGTTTAGTGCTAAATATTGGAAAATGCATTTTTGAAGCTGATAAACTTTCCTTTCTTCGTTGTGAGGCTTCTAAGGATGGCATTTCACCTTCGAAAGAAAAGGTTGAAGCCCTTGTTAATTACCCGCAACCACAAGATGTAAGCGCCTTGAGACGTTTCCTTGCTATGCTTAATTTTTACCGCCGATTCATTCCCAATGCCGCGGAAATACAGCGCATCCTTTATGACCTTGTTAAGGGCAAAAAGAAGCGCGACAAAACTACCATTGATTGGAGTGAAGCTGCTGTTCAAGCTTTTCAGACCTGCAAAAACTCGATTGCTCAAGCAGCTCTTTTGGCTCATCCAAATTCTGAAGCCAAACTTTCACTTGTAGTTGACGCATCTAATACGGGTATAGCAGGAACGTTACAACAAGCATATTTGAAAAACACACAACCACTTGCATTTTTCTCTCGTAAATTAACCCTGGCAGAATCTAGGTATAGTACGTATGATCGCGAATTACTTGCTGTTTACTCTTCTGTCAAGCATTTTAGGCATTTCCTGGAGGGTCGCGATTTCATTATTTACACAGATCACAAACCCCTAAAATTTGCCTTTCAGCAAACGGGTGATAAGGCATCACCTCGACAGCAACGCCATCTTGAATTTATTTCTCAGTTTGGCACAGACATCAGATACATTTCTGGTATTCAAAACACAGTAGCTGATGCACTTTCTCGTATTGACGAAATCGGCATTCCTTCTGAGATTGATTATGAGGAGATAGCACGAGCACAGACAGATGACGAGGAACTTTTAACTCTGCAAGGTGCAAATTCTAATTTAGTTTTTAAAACTATTACTAACTCTTTAGAACCTCATGATACTCCATTACATTGCGATGTTTCTACAGGAAACATTTGTCCTTATGTCCCGAAAGCTTTCCGGACCACTATAATTAATGTGATTCATTCACTGGCTCATTCTGGTGC